>JAQFVV010009682.1:0-10640 GCA_028023455.1 Epiperipatus broadwayi | reverse complement strand
ATTAATCAATCCTTTCTTATAAAATCTTTAATTTTTTGTACAATGCTTAACATTCATCAACATCGACAGTTTCGATTGCCCCTGCAATCTTCTTCAGAACTATAAATATATACACATATATATAAATACAAATTACACAACTATATATAAATTATATACAAATTATATAAATCCTATAAAATCCATATATATATATATATTCATAAAAATATACAAAAATATTTATCACCTGTATATCCCCTCAAATACATGAACATTAATAAAATAATTGAAATCTTTTAACACCTTAATTTTAATCTTTTTTTATTATATATATTTAATATACTTTCATGCTATTATTTTATATTTTTCAAATATATTTATTTTAATTGTTTTTTTTTTTTTTGTTTATTTATATTAACTTATCTTTATAACTTTATCTTCTATTTCCATAATTTATATTTAATTATTACTTTTATATGTTAACATTATCATATTTATTTATATACCTATTCTTACTTACTCCATTTTTTTTTTTTTTATTTTTTTTTTTTTTTTTTTTATCTTATATCCTCTTAAATTTTTTATTTTTACTTTGTATATCCCTATATATATCTCATATTTCTAAAACTTAACCTTTAAACTTTTTATCATATTTTATAATTTAAAATCTATTACATAAACTATTCTGAAATTATTATAAACAGAAAAACATGTTTAATTCCTATTTATTTTATTTTTTATATTAATAATCTTAATTAATTCTAACATTTAATTTTTAATTTTACCTTTTAAACTTCTTTATCTTTTACGTTTCTGCTCTATTTCAGTTAAACCGTTTTTTATTTTTTTATATTTTTCATACATTAGCTCCCTCTATTGCATTTTTTACCTATTAATTTTTTATCTTTATTTTAATTTTATTCTTTTATTTTTATTATATTAACTTTTATATTAAAATTCTCCTCAATCCGAAATCATTGTTCATTTTTGGTTTTATACTATTTATATAAATAGCTTCTTTAATCTTTCTTTCCCTCCTACTTTCTGTAAAATGTAACATTCTAATACATTCTTTATTAAACTCATGTCCTGTCTCCAATCTGTGCATATATATTGGTGAATTTTTATCATATTTATGCTGTATCAATCTCCTATAAATTGAGTTCTTAGTTTCTCCAACATAATTCATTACCTCTTTATTTTTAATTTTACAATCTCTACAATTAATTTCATAAACTCCATTAACTTTATTATATTCTGTTTTATTTAAACACTCATATTTATTCTCTAATATTCCTATTATATTTTTCTTTTTTTATTAACTATTTTTAGTTTTAATACTTCATTAAACTTTTTATTAATTTTGTTTATAATTCTATTTAAATTCTTAACTATATAATTATTTCCTGTTTTTAAACCTATATAAGCTGTTTCTTTTTAGTTATCTCTTTATCTCTATCTCTTTCTTTATATTTATCCTTCATCTTTTTTCTATCTTTTTAATATTATTATCCACAAACTTTTCTGGATATTCATAATTCCTTAATTCTTCTTTAATTAACTTTTTTTGTTTATTATATTCATCTTCATCTGAACAATAATTTATTGCTCTATAAATTCTAGAATATATTGTACTTCTTTTATATTTTATATCTATATTTGAAAACCAATTAGCAATATTATATTTATTCTTCTTCTTATATATTGATGTCTCCACCTTACAATTTCCTTCCTTATAATATTTCTTTAATTCTATATCTAAATATACTATTCTATTATTTTCTTCCTTTTCCACAGTAAATTTAATTCCTTCATCTATTTTATTGACTTCTTCAATAAATAAATCTATTTGCCTCTGTGACTTGTTAAATATTAATAAGTAATCATCAATGTATCTTCTAATAAATATTGGTGCATTACCACTTCTCAACATTATCTTTTCTAATTCTTCCATATAAATTGTACTTAAAACCCCACTTAAGGCTCCCCCTATTAACAAACCTTTCTTCTGCTTATAAAATTCTTTTTTATAATTAAATGTTATTTCCTTACAACATATTTCTATAATTTGTTTTAATTTTTCTATTGGTATTTCCACACTCTTATTATTATCTCTTTCATATCTATCAGTTAATATTTTTATTGCTTTTTTTACGTTAATGTTCGTATACATAGATATTACATCCATCTTAACAAAAGTTAACCTATACCTATTATATTTATCTACAACCTTTTTTATATCACTTATTAAAATCTTATTATTTTTTATAAATGAACTGCTCTCTTTATTTATATACTTTTTCAATACTTTATTTGCCATCCATTTAGAAACCTTATTAAAATATGATCCTTTACCATTTATAACTGGTCTCAATGGTATTCCTTCTTTTAATATTTTGGGTGCCCCATAAATTTTAGCCACATTACAATCTTTTACTCCTAAAAAATCACATGTATTATAATCAATTATTTTTTCTTTATATAATTGTCTTATCAACCCGTAAACTTTTTCATTTAATAATAAAGAGAGCAGTTCATTTATAAAAAATAATAAGATTTTAATAAATGATATAAAAAAGGTTGTAGATAAATATAATAGGTATAGGTTAACTTTTGTTAAGATGGATGTAATATCTATGTATACGAACATTAACGTAAAAAAAGCAATAAAAATATTAACTGATAGATATGAAAGAGATAATAATAAGAGTGTGGAAATACCAATAGAAAAATTAAAACAAATTATAGAAATATGTTGTAAGGAAATAACATTTAATTATAAAAAAGAATTTTATAAGCAGAAGAAAGGTTTGTTAATAGGGGGAGCCTTAAGTGGGGTTTTAAGTACAATTTATATGGAAGAATTAGAAAAGATAATGTTGAGAAGTGGTAATGCACCAATATTTATTAGAAGATACGTTGATGATTACTTATTAATATTTAACAAGTCACAGAGGCAAATAGATTTATTTATTGAAGAAGTCAATAAAATAGATGAAGGAATTAAATTTACTGTGGAAAAGGAAGAAAATAATAGAATAGTATATTTAGATATAGAATTAAAGAAATATTATAAGGAAGGAAATTGTAAGGTGGAGACATCAATATATAAGAAGAATAATAAATATAATATTGCTAATTGGTTTTCAAATATAGATATAAAAGAAGTACAATATATTCTAGAATTTATAGAGCAATAAATTATTGTTCAGATGAAGATGAATATAATAAACAAAAAAGTTAATTAAAGAAGAATTAAGGAATTATGAATATCCAGAAAAGTTTGTGGATAATAATATTAAAAAGATAGAAAAAAGATGAAGGATAAATATAAAGAAAGAGATAGAGATAAAGAGATAACTAAAAAAGAAACAGCTTATATAGGTTTAAAAACAGGAAATAATTATATAGTTAAGAATTTAAATAGAATTATAAACAAAATTAATAAAAAGTTTAATGAAGTATTAAAACTAAAAATAGTTAATAAAAAAAGAAAAAATATAATAGGAATATTAGAGAATAAATATGAGTGTTTAAATAAAACAGAATATAATAAAGTTAATGGAGTTTATGAAATTAATTGTAGAGATTGTAAAATTAAAAATAAAGAGGTAATGAATTATGTTGGAGAAACTAAGAACTCAATTTATAGGAGATTGATACAGCATAAATATGATAAAAATTCACCAATATATATGCACAGATTGGAGACAGGACATGAGTTTAATAAAGAATGTATTAGAATGTTACATTTTACAGAAAGTAGGAGGGAAAGAAAGATTAAAGAAGCTATTTATATAAATAGTATAAAACCAAAAATGAACAATGATTTCGGATTGAGGAGAATTTTAATATAAAAGTTAATATAATAAAAATAAAAGAATAAAATTAAAATAAAGATAAAAAATTAATAGGTAAAAAAATGCAATAGAGGGAGCTAATGTATGAAAAATATATAAAAAAATAAAAAACGGTTTAACTGAAATAGAGCAGAAACGTAAAAGATAAAGAAGTTTAAAAGGTAAAATTAAAAATTAAATGTTAGAATTAATTAAGATTATTAATATAAAAAATAAAATAAATAGGAATTAAACATGTTTTTCTGTTTATAATAATTTCAGAATAGTTTATGTAATAGATTTTAAATTATAAAATATGATAAAAAGTTTAAAGGTTAAGTTTTAGAAATATGAGATATATATAGGGATATACAAAGTAAAAATAAAAAATTTAAGAGGATATAAGATAAAAAAAAAAAAAAAAAAAAATAAAAAAAAAAAATGGAGTAAGTAAGAATAGGTATATAAATAAATATGATAATGTTAACATATAAAAGTAATAATTAAATATAAATTATGGAAATAGAAGATAAAGTTATAAAGATAAGTTAATATAAATAAACAAAAAAAAAAAACAACAATTAAAATAAATATATTTGAAAAATATAAAATAATAGCATGAAAGTATATTAAATATATATAATAAAAAAAGATTAAAATTAAGGTGTTAAAAGATTTCAATTATTTTATTAATGTTCATGTATTTGAGGGGATATACAGGTGATAAATATTTTTGTATATTTTTATGAATATATATATATATGGATTTTATAGGATTTATATAATTTGTATATAATTTATATATAGTTGTGTAATTTGTATTTATATATATGTGTATATATTTATAGTTCTGAAGAAGATTGCAGGGGCAATCGAAACTGTCGATGTTGATGAATGTTAAGCATTGTACAAAAAATTAAAGATTTTATAAGAAAGGATTGATTAATTAATTAAGGCAATGCAATAAAGAAACAAATTAAAATTAATATTTAAGAGTATCTATATGCCTTGGGAAAAATAAAGTGTTCATCTTACTATTGTTAAAATAATTTTTCATTAAATATTTTGTCATAGATTCAAATATAATCAAATGTTTTCAAATGTATTTTGTTTATTTTCACGACCTCAGTGGTGTGAAAATAGTTTATATCATATGTATAATGAATTTCGGAATGCTCCTAGAAAAATATATGTTAGTCACCATGTTTCTGAACCATAAATCAAAGCGTTAATGGCAGTATTATGTAATTTTTTCTAATATTCGATTGACATCTTAATATTAGACCCACCAAAGATGTGTGCTTATTTATAACATATCATTTAGCTAATAAAGAGCATATGAGAAATAATAGCGTGAATGACACTATGTAATCCTCCATCGCTTGGTAGACCGCTTGCTCATTCCCACACACACTAATGTATATAATTAATTTATAAATGTATAATAATTTGTCAGTATATTAAAATATATTTTATTGTCTAACTTATTTGAGTAGTTCAAATTCCTTCTTTTCTCCACTTGCAAAAGTAAAGCCTGCTTATATATATTTTAGTTTAGTCATAGTTAATAGATATCTCATTGTTTTGCTCAGCTTTGCTAGTCGGCCGGATTTAAAATTAATTCTCTTGTGCCATCATACTATGTTATTCATTAGGTGTTTGATCTGTGGATTAGAGAGTGGGTTCGAATTCAGGCTGGTCCCTGACCTAAATCTTGGGCTTGACTGGGGTTGAAGTACATTTTGTGAGTTCCAGCTCATGTTAGATGGATAAACATGTTTTGATTGGTACAATATATATATATTATAATGATCTGGAGAATTTGACTTAATGTAAACTGCACTAAAGGGTGCCATCTAGGCATTTGAACCTAGAAAAATTTATAAAGTAGGCAGATACGTAAGTCAAAAAAAAATTTTTTTTTTTTTTTGTATTGGTTGATTTTGGTTGTTAGCCCATTGTCATTAGCTCAGTGGAGCAGCAGAGATTTATATTTACAATAAATTCTTATCTAAGAATATTTTAAAAAAAGAATAAAATAAGCCACTGCCAGTAATTAACACACAAACATTTATTTACGCACATATATAAAATTTAGCATTATTTTAGAATAACTTTTACTTTGGATTTTAACTTGATTTTAGAATTTAAATTTACATTTTAATTTTTATAATATTATAAGTTTACATTTTAATTTTTTATAAGTTCGCACAGATGGGTTTATAAAATGTGTTTTTAATGTTGAGCATAGATCGGTTACATAGATTACATGGTCAAAAAACATTTCAAAATAAACATAAACGATCAAAATACAAAGTCATTGATACCGTCAATTGCATAGGGAATACAAGAAACCCAGTGGTGTTCATCGTAAGACACCGCATTGACACCAATAACTTAAAAGACATCTGACATAAATACATCTTAGATACTCACAGTAACGTATCAGTATTTACCGAATGTCTATATATTTTGATCAAATATGAAAACCAAAAACATAATCAACCGGTAATGAACCCATGCAAGCGACTATACCCAACTTAAATTTAATGCATCTTTATTTAGAGTGTCGAGTATGAATAGACTACATAGATTTGTATTTGAAAAGAAAATATTCAATCCTTGTTTAACCTTAGGCTAAAGGTTCGCAGTCAAACTAAACTTCAATCCATCTGATATATCGATGTGTTCAATGTAATATAAATACGGCAGCACAATTAGGTTAAGAGAAAAAACTGCTTCTTGTCAGATAGGAATATTACATCTATCTGACGATGAGAGCAATAAAAAAAACTCCATAGGAAGGAACTGTGGTCTCCATCTTATAATTCTTCCCATAGGCAAAACGAGCGTGTGTGGTGTATAATAGCAATTCTGCCTGTAGCGAATCTCGTACTACATCTACCAATATATCCAATCCATTGACCTAATTCAACTACGAAATGAATAACCTAAGATTACCCTTCCCTAATATAACTTTACAAATCTATATAGCCATTCATGCCCAACTTAAGTTTAATATTTATTTAATTTAATTTATCGAAAAACAGGAATCATAATAAAAACTTAAAAGAACAAAAAAAAAAAAAATTGAAATGATTTTACAAAAGAAATACTTCAAATAAAATTATACCTAATTAATAAATAATTTAGTTTGGTCAGATAGGAATCTATTTCTATTTTTTTTTTTAATACGGAACAAGTTTAGAAGTAAGGTTCTTATTTTTTTAGAAATGTTCATTAATTATATATATTTAAAGCTGAGAGTTCAAAAAGTTCTTACGATTTCAAAACGTTCCTTTTATCCGTTGCTTGCTGTTTGAACATGAATTCCCATGCTGTCCTAAAGAGATTGGTATTCTGTTGGCCGATTTATTTATTCATCCGGAAGTGTTTTGCTTTGGCTGGTCCTCAATGTAGAAAACAATGTCATTTCTTTTTTTTTAACAAAACTGAAGGGATTGAAGAATGCTGCATCTTTTCAATCCCTTCTCCTTCAACTCCACACTAACACATATAGTCATATCATAATAACTAACTAATAATCTCCAAACTTTTCTTTTTATATTGCCTTTAGAATCCAATGGACATTACATCATCATTGATGATGATCCTTCCATTGAGGTCCGATTTCCAGATGGATTTCTCTCATTTGCTATTAGTTTCTATTGTTTTCCTATCTGACCATTGCTTATACATTTAAATGCCCAAAGGCTAGTTCACTTTGACTAATTAAAATAATCATTTCCATTTCTGATTTATTAATGTGTTTTCCAAACTTAAAGATATTTTTATCTCTAAATCTTTTTGTTGAAAGATTTAGTTTTTCTATTTTTAATAAAGTTTTATTTTAATAATTTTTTTTTTTTTTTATCTGCGCGGTTTTATATATATACAAGTTTAAGATGATTTTTTTATTTTCAATTTTTAATTCTTAAAAAACAAGTTTTTATTTGCAAACTTTTATTCTTTTCATGTTTACTAATAAAAAACAATGTAACGTACGTATGTGCCCATTACAATATATATATATATATATATATATATATATATATATATATATATATAAGCAATTTGAATACCAGAATTTATTTGTCATTAATTTATATAGAAATTGAAGCTTGGATGAGCACATATATAATATTATTTTCCTATATGATTAGTATTAATGTCAAGAACAAGTTAAGCATAATTGCATTAACTCTCAATGATTACTTACGGAAAATTATATTGCTATCGATTTTCAAAAGCCCTAATTTTATATTATTTTTTAAATTAAACAAGCATCCATCTTAGTATTTTTCTAAATATGTACAAAAATCAAATTAGTTTGACTTTACCTTGCATACTCTAAGTTTTATATTACTTTTTCGAATTTATCAATGTCTGCACTGAGCTAATATTGTACCTCTATTTTTTACAATCGATTGTCTTTTTTTTCTACTTTTTTATATAAGTATTATATTTTTTGAAGTGATTTTTAGAATAATAAGAATCAAATTTATTTTATTACAACACCCAAATGAAATTTTTCTAAAAAAAAGGCATTCAATTTGAACTTTATGAAAATTTATTATGGTATTAGTTTTTTATGTGTCATGTTACTGCATAAAATTTTAAATCTCATTGTAAAACCAGTCTATATTATAGACTAAATTGTGATACATTCATAGATAATTAACATTAGTCTTAAAATTCAATAAAGTTGAATTTAGTCAATGATATTATGAGAGGTTTTGATCAATGTCTCATTCTTCTTGATCATTTCAAAACACACACACACACACACACATATATATATATAATGTTACGATTGATATCTGTTATATGTTATTTTGATTATTAAAGAAAGTCACTGTTAATATATAAGTACTAGTTTACGTTTTTTGCTACTACCTATTAAGCTTTGGCATGCATAGAATTAAAAGAAAATCATCAACAACTATTTTTTTAAAAATTTGAACTGAGAATTTAATAGACAAAACTATTTCTTTTTTAGAAACATATACATTATATACTGTGTATATCTAAATATTATTAATTGAATTTTTTTATGCAAATATTTATTATAGAATACTCTCCTTAATTAAAAAATTAATTATCTTTTATCAGTCAATGAAAGCTAGAATAAAATCATTAAAGTGGAAAGTTAATTAATTTACATTTAACATCACATGATCACTATCTCATACTAGCACAATAATTGTTATTAAACAATTCAAAACAAAACAACACTCTCCATATAGTAGTGCCATCTTGTGCTAACAAGAGCAATCAATGGATGCCAGAAGGCTTGTGCATAAAATCCCTATCTAGTGCCTACTCATCCAATATCCCCAGACTAGTTTCTGGCTTGTGGCCTTCATCAGTGAGGAGCCTTGGATCTGAGAGCACTGCAACTAGATTTTAGGATCTAATGCAACCCTCCAGCACCCACCTTTTAACTCTATTTAACTACAAAATTATGAGAATGAAATTGAAAACACTATTAATATTTTCAATCCAAGCTCAATAGCTTATATAGTCATATGGGTCTGAACTCAATTCAGTACCCATACATTTTGGTGTCTTTGGCTCTTTAACAACCATAGCCACCACTATCCTATTAGGCAGGATTGGTGTTAAACCACTAAACATCACATGATCACTATCTCATACTAGCACAATAATTGTTATTAAACAATTCAAAACAAAACAACACTCTCCATATAGTAGTGCCATCTTGTGCTAACAAGAGCAATCAATGGATGCCAGAAGGCTTGTGCATAAAATCCCTATCTAGTGCCTACTCATCCAATATCCCCAGACTAGTTTCTGGCTTGTGCTCTTGTTAGCACAAGATGGCACTACTATATGGAGAGTGTTGTTTTGTTTTGAATTGTTTAATAACAATTATTGTGCTAGTATGAGATAGTGATCATGTGATGTTTAGTGGTTTAACACCAATCCTGCCTAATAGGATAGTGGTGGCTATGGTTGTTAAAGAGCCAAAGACACC
Organism: Epiperipatus broadwayi; assembly: GCA_028023455.1. Taxonomy (NCBI): domain Eukaryota; kingdom Metazoa; phylum Onychophora; class Udeonychophora; order Euonychophora; family Peripatidae; genus Epiperipatus; species Epiperipatus broadwayi. The sequence continues at coordinate 821 of JAQFVV010009682.1, read as the reverse complement.
AAAATGTATGGGTACTGAATTGAGTTCAGACCCATATGACTATATAAGCTATTGAGCTTGGATTGAAAATATTAATAGTGTTTTCAATTTCATTCTCATAATTTTGTAGTTAAATAGAGTTAAAAGGTGGGTGCTGGAGGGTTGCATTAGATCCTAAAATCTAGGTGCAGTGCTCTCAGATCCAAGGCTCCTCACTGATGAAGGCCACAAGCCAGAAACTAGTCTGGGGATATTGGATGAGTAGGCACTAGATAGGGATTTTATGCACAAGCCTTCTGGCATCCATTGATTGCTCTTGTTAGCACAAGATGGCACTACTATATGGAGAGTGTTGTTTTGTTTTGAATTGTTTAATAACAATTATTGTGCTAGTATGAGATAGTGATCATGTGATGTTTAGTGGTTTAACACCAATCCTGCCTAATAGGATAGTGGTGGCTATGGTTGTTAAAGAGCCAAAGACACCAAAATGTATGGGTACTGAATTGAGTTCAGACCCATATGACTATATAAGCTATTGAGCTTGGATTGAAAATATTAATAGTGTTTTCAATTTCATTCTCATAATTTTGTAGTTAAATAGAGTTAAAAGGTGGGTGCTGGAGGGTTGCATTAGATCCTAAAATCTAGGTGCAGTGCTCTCAGATCCAAGGCTCCTCACTGATGAAGGCCACAAGCCAGAAACTAGTCTGGGGATATTGGATGAGTAGGCACTAGATAGGGATTTTATGCACAAGCCTTCTGGCATCCATTGATTGCTCTTGTTAGCACAAGATGGCACTACTATATGGAGAGTGTTGTTTTGTTTTGAATTGTTTAAT
>JAQFVV010009681.1:0-10645 GCA_028023455.1 Epiperipatus broadwayi | reverse complement strand
ATCATATGTTATATTTTAGAATCCCATAAAAAAATACGACAGAGAATCAGAAAAAAAATGTAATTCCATTTGTATCTTCCTATTTATAAATTACATATTTCTACATAATAACGTAATGTGCAAAAACATACTTAGTAAGAAAATTAATGCTAATAATGCATAACTAAATGTTCTGGTTTCCTGCAATATGAATATATTGTACCGGATGGATCTGCTGAATGAAGTATACTTACACATATATATGTTTTTCTGGTTTCAAACTTCTTCATAATACATTTATAATCCTATAAATGTTACGTGAACGAACTGGCATGTTCGAGCAAAATGGGAGATATTATTGATAGCTTTAACTATCAACAATGGCCCACCTCGGCTGCTAGATTCAAACCCCTACTATCCAAACACTTTATTTGTTTCGGTAAACTCCAGGCACCAGCTATCTATTCAGAAGAATAAACAACGTATTTGGTCAGTAGGCTCATAATCCAGCGCTCGAAACGATCCCAAAAACTAGCCCAGTCTAATTTTAATCAGTAATAAAATATAGAAAAAGAATTGATAAAAAGAATTGACCGACAAATAAAGTTTAATTTTAAAGACAATTTATTAACTAACATTTACTAATTTTAAACATTTTTATAAATCTAAATAACACACACATTTTAAGTTAACATACTATGATATATTTTATGAGGAAACATAAATAATGTTTGACGTTTATAAATTATCTAACATTCACAAACATGCACATCAATAGTTCATTTTATGCATGCTTATAAAGTTCAAATTACTTGTCTCTGTAGGATTTATGAATTACAGCGGTGGCTACTACATATAAATGAGAATAATAAAATGTTTTACCTAGGATTTTTGGAATGTGGATATTGCTTGTTGTTAGCTGCTTCTGACAGAGGGTATCTAATAAAGGATATCTAATCAGTTAGATTTGACATTTCTTGAAGAGATTTGATGCTAATATGTTGGTTTTATTCTTGGAGACAGTTGAACATTGATGGAGGATTTCTGAGCTGTTATTTAGACATTATTTCACGGGCAGGTTTTGCTGATCTTGTTGGACTAAGGGCTGAAATAAGAGCATATATTCCGAAAGCTCCTCAGCACTGCATTTCTGTTTCTGGATACATAATATGAATTGCACTGTTATCTCTGGTGAAACAAGACTGACACTAGACAAACTGAAAACTAGGCTGAAACTGGACTTCCGATAAAAATCTAGCTATTTATGTATGCAAAGTGTTTTTGTTTAATATCCTCCAGCAATAGGTGTTGTTGAAATTCCCCTAATAACTAATCCTTTGACAACGTGTTTTTGAAGATTGTTTAATTAGTAGTAGCCTTCATAAAAGTGTTGTTTTTATATCTTTAATTAGTAGCCCACCGCTGTGTTTTTAAATACATTTCATTTCAATATTTATTTTCATGTGTTTTTCAATATAATTTTAACACGCATTTATTATATATCTTTTTAACAAGCTTACATTTATTTATATACACATTTATTCTAATAAACTGGAATGAAAAGAGATTTATATTTTAACTTTTAATTTATAATAATAATAACACTCTTTAACTTTTATGAACTCTTAGTTTTATCTTTTCTAATCAAAACTCCCCCTCCCTCCTTTTAATCAATTATTTTCTAACTTTTATTTCAAACTCTTTTACGAAAATAAACTGTAATAAACTCTTCAACATTTAAATACATTTTTCTTTTACGAAAGATTATTTTAATAATTTTTTTTAGATAAATTAGTATGTGCCAATTTCAATATTGGTACAATATAGTAATACAAAAACTAATGATCAGATTGATTGATTTTATTTTCCATGTTCATCACTTGTATGTTAAACCAATCTTAATATTGCCAATAGAAAAGATTTCTTGATGAACTCATGACATTTAAAATGAATTCATAAACCTGGAAATTGAATTCAGAGCACTGCAATAATCCTCACCTTCAGTTTTACTTTGATGAGTAGTTTATTGTTCTTTATTGTACTAGCTTATCTGGATGATTTATTTATATATATAATACTAAAATACATATATGTAACAAATTTATAATTAATCGTTCCATTCAATACAAGTAGAATAAAATATAAACTTTAATTTAGATTAAAAAATTAATACACTAAAAAGACTTATTGACTACCAACTCTCTCATAGTTAAATTTCCAATATTAGACTGCAGGTCATCAAAAAAACTGATTTAGAACAAAATACTCCTTATGTTAGAAATAGCAGTTGATAAAATTTCTGAATAGATTGATTTGTATGACATAAATTAAATTAAATATTACATTACTACACACTGAACAGAATGGCAGTCATTTATTAGAAAGTCTTACCTATTACATCACAATGTACAATAAATAAAGATGTCTTAGTCTCAATTAATTGGTTCTAAAAATAAAATAAACTAGAGGAATAGTGAGATAACTTTCTCCAGAAATATTATTAGTATTTATTTGGAAATGCAACCTAATTAAATTTCATAGCTACTTTTATAGTGTGACATCTATTGTATATCTATGTTTTTTTTAAAAGAATATAATTTATTTATTAACAATATGTATATGTAAATGAGATCAACATTCACATCATTAACAAATGAGTCAAAATACAAACTATTCTAAATCTACTTTTTACAACTTGACTATTTAATAGATCCAAAGAGCCTGAAAATCCACATTAAGATGGTGCATTGGTATTGATGTCACACATTAAAGAAAGGCATTTCCATGGTCTTACACTTAATTTAAAAGTGTTATATTTATTAATATTTACATAATTGCCTTATTTTTAATTAATCATAAAATTTCTCTATGAAAAAAAAAAGATATTTATTTTATGATGATTATTTATTTGTGCACAGAGGCAAAGCTCTCCATACAGTAGCAAATTCAGTGCAAGCCAAAATAATTAATGGATGCAAGAAGGTTTGTGCATAAAATCCCTATCTAGTGTCTACTCATCCAATATTCTCCGATTAGTGTCTCACTTGCCTGATTTCATCAGTGAGGAGCCTTGGATCTGAAAGAACTGCACTTAGATCTTAGGATCTAATGCAACCCTCCGTAAGCCACCCTGTTCCTCACTGATGAAAGCCACAAGTGAGAAACAAGTCTGTAAATATTGAATGAGTATAAATTAGATAGGGATTTTATGCACAAACCTTCCTCCACCCATTGATTCCTCTGGCTTGTACTGAGTGGTGCAACTGTATGTAGAGTTTTGCCTCTGTAAAAAACAGCTTGTGCAAGCATAAAGAAATGATGATCATGTGATGTTTGATGATTATTTATAGATTATATTATACAAATTTGTTTTTGCCTGATATGAGTTTAAATTTGACCCTAAATCAATTTACTTGTAAGAAAATTCTTTTTAAGATTTGAGATTTCAAAAAATATATGTTTATTTTATATACACAAAGGCAAAACTCTTCATACAGTAGTGCCACTCAGTGCAAGCCATAGTAATCAATAGATGGTTTGGGTATAAAATCCAAATCTAGTGCCTACTCATCCAATATCCCCAGACTAGTTTCTAGCTTGTGGCTTTTATCAGGGAGAAGCCTTAGATCTGAGAACACTGCACTTAGATCTAAGCATAAAGAATAATAATCATGTGATGTATGATGGTTTCATTTTATATTCATGAGCCTTCTGACAAAAACTGGAATGATGCACTGATATTGACAGCACATGGAAAAAGAAGTCATTTTCATGGTCTTATATTTAACTGGAATTTCCTCTATTTACTAAGATGTTTGTAGATATAATGAGGGATGTTAATACACTTGTTTCAAGCACTGTTGTTATATTGACAACAGGGACCCAAAGCACATGACAGTAATGTTTTCTAAATAGACCAATAAAAAATAGTATAATGCAAGATATTTTCAAATCATTTATATAACTTTATAAATGCTAATTAGTAAGTAATAAGTAATAGTCTCACTATATTTTTAAAATATATATATAAAACAATTCAATATTTGTATTTTTAAAAAGAAACTAAATTATTGACTAAGATTTGTAGGATTAGATACATGGATTTTAAAAGTTGTAGCTCTCTGGAATTGCTTGCTATATGTGAATTTAAAATTAATCAATGCAACAAAACTGTGTTACATGCTATCAATGTAGTACACATATTTTGATAATATGCAGTAATTTACAAATTATGTATTTGTTGATGAATAGATCTAAAAACAGTCTGCATTTTTAAAAATCAAGCTACTTGTTAATAATGTGTGTGTTGATTTCAATTTGAAAATGTTGTTAACTCATTTATTTATATTATTAAAAATGTAAAATATCTGCTATCAACATTACAAATACGAGTGCAAAAATGTTTGCTTTTAATATATATTATTTGTAATAGCTAAACAGCATTAAGCTGTTGCACATGCGCTTTGCAGATTTTAACTATAAATGACTGAATAGACTTTATCATGTGTTTGAAATGTTTGTATTCAGTCATTTATAGTTAAAATCTGCAAAGCGCATGTGCAACAGCTTAATGCTGTTTAACTATTACAGTTTATAAAACATCGGCTATATAAAATAATTGATTTATATATTATTTGTGTAAATGAATTCAAGCATTGGTGGTCGAGAGGTCAGCAACGGCTGCTTTACAAGCAGTTGTCCCGGGTTCGCTTCCCGGCTGATGCTATGACACATGAGGAAAAAAAGTGACTTATAATATTTATAAATTATATATTTACTAATAAATATATATAATGTACTTTGTGAACATATTATTACCAATAGTATTCTTTTCCATCCACTATACCTTTTTTATTACATAAAAACATCTCTCATCCAAATCCCATAGCTTTTTCGGATTTATAAATTTTTCATATATCAAGAATAAATGTTTTAGTCCCTCTTGTAAAGTCAGACTATGATATATATATATATATATATATATATATATCATAGTCTGACTGTATTCTATTACAATATATATATATATATATATATATTGTAATAGAATACAACCCACTGCTACAGTTTCAACCATACTGTGTTTAAAAATCCAAGTCTGAATCATGCGCCTTAGTAGTTCAAACTGTTGCAGTTGGTTATATTCTATCACTATGTGGGTCTCCTCTAGCATTATGCATTCTTTAATTTAATTTTCCTATTTATAGTTTGCTTATGTGTAAATATTTTTTTGTGTATTGTACAAATGTATTTTATTAGTAACAGTTTAAAAACATTAAAATACAATATGTGCATGTTTTTATATCTTTACAAAAAAATTTATAACAATAATTAAAATAATAAATACTTTTGAAATATGATTTTTTCCCCATAGTGCAGGCTTTTTCATACCTACACTTCTATATGTAATATATAGGTAGTTTGAACTCAGACTTACTTTTATTGATTGATTCTTTTTTTTTAATTTCTTGTTTTAAATAGAAACCATCTTTCCACTTATAAATTCAAACTAATCTTAAAAATGTAAAAGACGACAAACTTTTTTTTTTTACTAATGTCTTCACTCTCTCTTCTAATTCGTGTTCAATTTTTTTTAAAGATTAATTATGGCATTGATTGTAAATTAGAGTAATTCAATAATTTAATTAAGATAGAAAAAGAAAGTAACACACTACAATTAAGTTTATTAATTTATAGGTATTTTTTGAACTTTTTTAAAAAATTTTATTTGTAAATTTATATACAATCTATTTTTTTTTTAATAGAAGATTTAAAAATCACCATTATGAATTAAATGACCTTTTAATGTCTCAAAATGTTTAATGCGTGGTTATTTAAGTTTATTGCATAAATTTAAAAAATATTTAATTAGATGGCAATGCACCATAAATATTCACCTCTCTTCTTCAATTGTTTCTGATTATTTAATGAACATTCAAAAGTAAACAGTTATATAATATATCTAATGATTTTAGTTCTTGTTTCATAACTACAGCTAACTAATATATAAATTCAAGTCAATAATTATATATATATAAACTTATTCATGGAGCAATTAAGTTCAAACATGTACTACAACACTTCATAAGTCTAATTCCTAAATATTCGCACTTTAATAAACTTGCAAACATTATCAATTTCCCATATCAATGCCAATCTATTGATATGACCAATTTTTCATCTTTAGATATTTAATAACTATAATTTATATAAAATCATAGGTAACTTTTATCTGACCAATAAATTAGCATTAATACTAGAAAGTGAATATTGCTTATAAATTTGTTTTGAAATGACTTTTTAGGAATTTGACTTGTGAATTATTGCGGTAATATATTTGGACTTAGTTTTTCCATGAATACGTTTATATTCTCAGAGTTATATATTTAATAACTGTAATTTATTTACGGGCTTATTATTAGAATATATATGCATGTGTGTATTTTTGTATGAGACCTGTTCAAAAAGTCTCTCATTCGAATTTTAATGTAATATTTCATAACAATAATTAATTTGTTAAATGTCAATTGCTATTCATCAATCTTGTTAATCGATCACCAGCATTTTTTTTTTTTTTTTGAGGATGATCATGATTATATTTCTTAGCATTTTTTTATATACCATTAAAAAAATTTCGGATCTCCACATTTACCAATTTTAAAAATTGTCTTAGAATATCTTGTTCTTAGTTTAAAATAAAAATATAGCACACATCCTATTGCTATTAAAAATTAGATACATAAAAAGAAAAACAGTTTGAAAACATTTTAAATACTTTTTTTCATTTAGATAATCTCAAAAATTTAACACTAACTTATTAATTATCAAAATCCAATATTTTTGTAAACAAAAAAAAATTGAGAAATTTGACAGTTTTATAAATTAAAAATTCCAAATATTATACTGTTAGTTCAGTAACTAAGCTAAATAAAAAATAAAAAAAATGTCACATGATAAAGATATTACTATGAAATTCTGTAAGCTCAAATATAAACATACTTGCAATCCGAATTAACATTTGCATTTTCAATTAAAACTTCAAAAACACATTATAACTGATTTTGTATACACATATTTTTAAATATAAAATATGTTTTAATATATTATAGCTGAAATACACAGGCTTGTATATACCTGTTTCTATATATGTAATAGACAGGGTATGAGCACAGACTTTCACATGACTCACCACTCTCCACACTATCTCATAACACTGATACACCCGAACACACATATGTCGAAAAGATAAATAATCACCAATATACCTATTTCATGCTAAACCAGCAATCATCAGTTGGTCCAGATTACCATCTCTACACATATATGCTACAAGTGCTCAGATATATATTAAGATAGTAAATCCTCCTACTTTAATGGACAGGCTCCAATATATTCCTCACTCCAGCTCTTCAACTGTCCATCCAATTGAAAATCTGATGATGGAACGCTCAAAGGCCAATAATCTCGGCCTCAGGGTGGCCTTTGAGCGTTCCATCATCAGATTTTCAATTGGATGGACAGTTGAAGAGTTGGAGTGTGGAGTAGATTGAAGCCTGTCCATTAAAGTAGGAGGATTTGCTATCTTAATATATATCTGAGCACTTGGTAATCTGGACCAACTGATGATTGCTGGTTTAGCATGAAATATGTATATTGGTGATTATTTATCTTTTCGACATATGTGTGTTTGGGTGTATCAGTGTTATGAGATAGGGTGGAGAATGGTGGGTCATGTGAAAGTCTGTGCTCATACCCTGTTTAATATATTGTATATATAAAAACATTGTGCAATTAAGAATTACATTTTATAATGTTATCTATAATTAGTCAATCAAATAAATATAAAGCGTTAACTATAACTCATAATAACATACAATTACAATATGATCATTTTTGTCACATATATAAAATTGTTAATATAATTATCTAAACCAACATGCAATTCCGTGAAAACTGAATTATTAATCTTATTATCATCGCAATATGCAAGATAAAAGCAGATATTTAGTAATTGGTCTCTAAAGTAATTAACTTTTTTAAAATAAAAAAAAAACAATAAAACCTTAACACCCTTCAATCATTTTTTGCTATTTTAGTAATGGTAAATGTCATTATTTTTAAGTCCTGTTGTAAACAATCTTATTACTTTATAAATGTATCTATTATTCTTGATAATCACATCTGTTTTTGCTAGATTAGAATATATATGATAATTATGCGAGTTTTCTTGGTCATTGTATTCTATTAATTATCACTACTTGCTTTTTAGAAAACAACTTCACATTATCACTATTTTTATGCTTGCTTATAACTGTTATTAAAACAGGCAAAACTCTCCATACAATAATGCAACTCAATGCAAGCCAGAGTAATCAATGGTGATGGTGATCATGTGGTATTTATTGGCTTAAAACCAATCCTGCCTAATATGATAGTAATGGCTATGGTTGTTAAAGAACAAAGACAACAAAATGTATGGGTACTGAACTGAGTTCAGAACTATATGACTATATAAGCTAATGAGCTTGAATTGAGAATATTACTGTTTTCAATTTAAGACTCATAGTTTTGTAGTTAAGTAGAGATAAAAGGCGGTTGCAGGAGAGTTGCATTAGATCCTAAGATCTAGGTGCAGTGCTCTCAGATCCTAGGCTTCTCACTGATGAAGGCCACAAGCCAGAAACTACTTTGGGGATATTGGATGAATAAGCACTAGTTGGGGATTTTATGCACGAGACTTCTGGCATCCATTGATTACTTTTGCTTGCATTGAACACAGACTTTCAAGCACCCTTCATTTATCTACACTATCTCATACCACTGATACACATGATCACTCACATATAAAAAAGATAAATAATCATCAATACACATATTTCATGCTAAATCAGCACTCATCAGTTGGTCTATATTATCATCTCTCACATATATATATATTGAACCGTGTTCGAATATGTGGATTCGAAACACCGGCCTCTTAGGCAGAGAAGAACATACTCGGAGAGTATGTATGCCCAAACAATAGCTATAAAGTATATAACTAATGTTACATTTCCAGGACATAACTTCTTCTCGACTGTTGAGTTCAACACCAAGTTCAAAGCACTTTTTTGTTTGTGTATAAACACGGGCGCCAGCTATCTATTCAAGGATGAATAAATAACGCACTTTAAGCAATGGCCACTAACTCAACGCCTAAATCCACGACTAGCTCAGCTGTTTGTAATCACTAATAGATTATACTTAATTAGTGATTAAAAGAATTAATAAAAGAATTTGTTAAAAAGAATTGATAAAAGGAATTGATAAAAAGAATTTGGTAAAAGGATTGAAAAAAAGAATTGATAAAAAGAATTGACCGACAAATAAAGTTAAATTTTAAAGATAATTTATTAACTAACATTAATTTACTAAATTTAAACATTTTATACTTCTAAAAAAACACACGCATATTTTAATTAACATATCTAAATAGTCTAAATATTCCTATGGATTCAATAACAGAACACTCTAATTTAACTAATAAATATTGATATAATGATCACGCACATATTAACTCATGCACACACATAACAATGATAATAAAGGACTACATAGCATTTGAAATTTAATCACACACATATCAATAGTTCATTTATGTATGATATCGAGTTCATATAATTAGACTCTTGGAGGATTCGCACGAATTAATGAAATGCAATGGCTATTACAGTATAGAACGAAATAAGCAAATGTTTTACCTAGGATTTTGAACGTAGATTTAACACTCTGTTTTCTTCCAGTATGAATGCTTCCAGCCGGCTAGGACGTTTCGTTGCTGAGTTTCCTGATTTTCATGATTATTACTATCGGAGACAAATAGATACTGACAAAGATTTTCTAAGATGTTAAGCTGACATTATTTCATGGGCAGATCTGCTGTTTTCTCGGACATCTGGGCTGGAGGTGAATGTGCATTCCAAAATATTCTCAGCACTGCATTTTGTTTCTTAACTGACTCAATTAATTTCCGAACTGCACTCTCTCAATAACTTTGTGAAACTGATTGTCTCAACTCAATTAATTTGTGGAACTGCCTCACTGTTCGATAAAAAAGTCTATTTATACCTGCTCCTTGTTGTCTTTCTCATATCTCCGGCAAAGATCTGTTGTCGAATTCCTCATCAATTAATCCTTTGATAAACGTGTTTTGGAAGATTGCTTAATTAGTAATAGCCATGCAAAAACGTATTGTTTTATATTAATTAATATCTAATAGTCATTGCCGTGTTTTTTTAATGATAATCTTCTTTAACTTTCACATACATTTTATATATTTACAAATGTACATATATACGCACATATATTTTTAATACAATTTCCTATTTAGTTTTAACATTATTTTTTCTTTAATTAAAATTGAATGAAAAGAGATTTGTATATTTATATTTTTTACAAATACTAATAAAAACTATTTAATTCCTATCTTTTTCTAAAACAAACTGAATAAACTCTTCAACATTTAATTTTATGTTTTTCTTTTACGAAAGATTACTTTAATAATAATTTTAGATAAAAATTATATGTACCTATATCAATATAGGTACAATATATATATATAATCAGTGCTCAGTTTATATTAAGATGGCAAATTCTCTTCATATTTTAATGGAAAGACTTCAATCTA
>JAQFVV010009680.1:0-10648 GCA_028023455.1 Epiperipatus broadwayi | reverse complement strand
AGACCCTTTGATTCCTCTTGGAGGCCTTAAAGGAACCGAGCAGGGCAAATTCCTAATGTCCACTCCATACGTTCTTGTCGTTGCAGCTGTTATTACTATGTGATTATTCATATAGTATACGAACATTGATGGGCTGCTCACCAACACGCATTAGCCAGCGTGGTGAGTTTATTGGCTTTTTACCTCTGAGTTTAAGATCGAGAAACACCATGGTCTTTCTTCTCAGTGCCTGATAAGGCAGAATGAATGTTTGTGTAAATGATAAATATTTTTCCAATACATATATACAATTATGACAGACAAAAATAAAGCATGGCCCTTATTCCCAGGAGGCTGTAAAGTCACCAACCAAGGCAGCGGTTGGTGGCCGAAGGCGGAGGGTGCTAAGAATCCCCTGATTGTGGACCCAGGCTGCCATTTGATGACGACTTTTTATTTAGGTACTTACAATTGCAGATCACTTTCAAGTGAAGGAAGATTGCAAGAATTAGAAGAAGAATTGTCTTATATTAAATGGGACATTATTGGACTTTGTGAAGTTAGAAGAAAAGGTGAAGAAACAATTGATTTAAAAAGTGGACATATACTCTATTATAAAGGCACACATATTGGAAATACAAGTGGATTAGTATTCATTATAAATAAAAAGTGGAAGAACAACATTGTGGAGATTGATGGTGTATCAGACAGAGTTGCAAGATTAGTTATACAACTTAATAGCAGATACCAAATGCAGACAATTCAGGTTTATGCCCCAACAAGTTCTCATAGTAATGAAGTAGTAGAAGATTTTTATATGGATGTACAAAAGGCTTTTGATCAGAGTAAACAACATTTTAAAATTGTTATGGGAGACTTTAATGCTAGAATTGGTAGACAAATGAAAGATGAAATTGCTGTAGGTAATTTTGGTTATGGTAATAGAAATGAGAGAGGACATAGATTTGTGGAGTTTGCAGAAAAAGAAAAACTTTATATTATGAATTCATTTTTTGAGAAAAATGTTAAAAGGAAATGGACATGGAAGCATCCAAATGAAGGTACAGCAGAATTGGATTATATTTTGACTAACAGGAAATACATATTTCAAGATTGTAATGTTCTTAATAAATTTGACACAGGAAGTGATCATCGATTAGTAAAGTGTAAGTTACGTGTTAATGTAAAACTAGAGAGACAAAAATTATTGAGAAAAACAATATTTACAGTTGATGTTCCTAATCTTCAGAAACATTCTAATGAATTTAAATTAGAACTTACAAATAGATTTCAAGTGTTAGATTTTGAACATGATTCAGATTTGAATGAAATTAATATGAAAATAACTGATAAACTTTTAAAAACTGCAACAAAGATAGCTGGTAGAAAAAAGCAGCAATTGACTAATAAAATTTCTACTGAGACTAGAGAATTTATGAAGAAAAGAAGGAATATGAAGATATACAAAAATGATGTATTAAAAAGAATTGAATATCTCAAATTTTGTAAAATGGTACGGAAAAAAGTTGAAAATGATATAAGAAAGTATAACTGTGAAATAGCAAGGAAAGCTGTAGAAGAAAATAAAAGTCTCAAGAATGTTAAACAACATTTTGGTATTGGTAGGAAATTTATATCTGCAATAAGAAAAAAAGATGGAATTATTACTAAAAAGAGAGATGACATCGTGAAATTGGCAGAAGATTTTTATCAAGAATTATATAGTAATAAAGAACAAGTACCTCCTATATCTATTACATCTTCTGAATTGCCCAGAAATTTTAAATGAAGAAGTGAGACATGCAATTAAATGTATGAAGAAAGGAAAGGCTCCAGGAAATGATGGAATTATAATTGATATATTAAAAGAAGCAGATGAAGAAATAGAAACAATTTTAGCAAAGTTATATACCAAATGTCTAAATGATAAAGATGTACCGGAAGATTGGAAGAATGCAGTAATAATATTAATATTTAAAAAAGGTGATAAAGAAGATATTAGAAATTACAGACCTGTCAGCCTTTTATCAGTTTTATATAAAATTTTTACCAAGATAATTACAACTCGTCTACAGAGAACTTTGGATTTCCACCAACCAAGAGAACAAGCTGGATTTAAAAGTGGTTTTAGTACAATAGATCATATCCAGGTATTGAGAGAAGTCATAGAAATGACAAATGAATATGAGTTGTCATTATGTTTTGGATTTGTAGATTATGAAAAGGCATTCGATTCTATACACATTTCTTCAGTGATTAAAGCATTGGATCATCAAGGTATAGATCCAGGATATTGTCATATTTTAAAGAATATTTATAAAAATGCAACAGCAACCACTAGATTACATAATGATACTGGAAAAATCAACATTGAGAAAGGTGTAAGACAAGGTGACTCCATATCTCCAAAACTTTTTACAGCAGTGCTGCAAGAAGTATTTTGTGGATTAATATGGGAAACTAAAGGAATGAAAGTAAATGGAGAGTATTTAAGTCATTTAGATTTTGCAGATGATGTAGTTGTTTTTGCAAATAATGCTTCAGAGCTGCAGGAAATGTTGCAGGAGTTAGCAGATGAAAGTAGAAAAGTAGGACTAAAGATAAATGTTAAAAAGACTAAAGTAATATTTAATCGATTTGCTCAAAATATGAAAATAAAGATTGATTATGAAGAATTAGAAGAAGTTAACAGTTACAAATACCTAGGTCAGATTATTAATACAGATGGAAACATAATGGAGGAAATTAATCATAGAATTAAACTTGGTTGGAGTGCTTTTGGTAGAAATAACTTGATACTAAAAGGAAATATGCCTATGTGTTTGAAAAGAATGGTTTTTAACAAATGTGTTTTACCAGTTCTTACTTATGGATCTGAGACTTGGACACTTAATAGAAGAGCAATACAGAGACTTCAGACCACTGTATGGAGAGATGTATGTTGGGAGTAACAAGAAGAGATCGAAAACGCAATGTATGGGTAAGACAACAAACAGGTGTTACTGACCTTATTGAAAAAATTAAAAGATTGAAATGGAGTTGGGCTGGGCATATTGCTAGAAGAAATGATAATAGATGGACAATTGAAATTTTAAACTGGATTCCAAGAGATTGTAAAAGACCCAGAAAGAGACCACATGTGAGATGGATGGATGAAATAAGAAAATGTGCAGGGGTGTTGTGGAAAAGAGAAGCTAAAGATTGGAGAAGTTGGATTAAACTTGGAGAGACCTTCATCCTGCAGTGGATTGATAATGGTTGATGATGATGATGATATATAATCAGTACACATGACCACACACATGTGAAAAAGATAAATTGTCTCCAATATATATATATATATATATATATATATTGTGCTGAACCAGCACTTATCAGTTGGTTTAGATTATCATTTCCTACACATACATATAATCAGTGTTCATTTTATATTAAGATAGAAAATCTTCAAACTTTAATGAACAGGCTTCATTCTTCTCCATCTTCCAACTCTTCAGCCATCCAAAAATGCCAATGTTATTATGATATCCATGTAAAATTTTAAACCACTCTGATCTCTCATATATAGAACCTCAATATGTTCATTTAAATACACAGAAGAGGGATGGGCAGAATTAAGGCTTAATTTGTAATATTTGAATACAAGTATAATGTATATACTGAACTTCAGACATAATTAGAGAGAATTTAAACACAGACTTTCAAGATCCCTTGATCTATACAACAATATTGACCTCAACAAGGGTTTTAAGCATTTCATCATCAGATTTTCAATAATATGGATGGCTGAAGAATTGAAGGGAGAAGAAAAATGAAGTCTATCCATTAAAGTCTGAAGTTTTGCTATCTTAATATAAACTGAACTTGATTATATGTAAGTGTGGGAGATGATGATCTGGATCAATTGATGAATGCTGTTTCAGCACAAAATATGTTTATCAGAGATCATTTATCTTTTTCACATATATGTGAGCAAGTGTTTCAGTTAGATAAGATGGAGTGGATAGATGAAGAAAGTTTAAAAATCTGTGTTCAAATCTTCTCTTATTATATCTAAAGTTCAGTATATACATTATAATTGTATTCAAATATTACAGATTCAGCTTGAATTCCACATATCTCTCTTCTGTGTGTTTAAATGGACATATTAAGGTCCTGTATGTGAGGGTCAGAGTGATTTAAAGTTAACATAGTGTAACGTTTATTTATATACGTTACAAATATATTGGCATTGGGTAAAAAAAAAACTAAAAGATAAAAGCGGATTTAAAATTTTGTTGAGTAATTTTTTTTTAAAAAAAAAAAACATACAATGAGGGTTGAATTATTCTTCTTATTTTTTTTTTATGTGATTAGTAATAACAGTAATTGGAGAGGACAAAAGAATTCCAAAAGCAAGTAAAAAAAGATAAGCTGAAAGTAGAAATACTCAAATTAATTAAAGATGGCCGAAAACTTGAAGAAAATAAAGACGTTATTACATAAAATTTATAAAGACTGGATAAGATTAAAAAGGCATGGTACTAGCATGCGCAGAAGTTCTGAAAACTGGATATAAAAAGGAGGGATCCGGTTGAAGGAACGTCTTGTTCGTTTTGTTTCTCTAGTTGGTCTTGGATAACATTGATATATCCAAGATCCCTCTTCGCTGAAGGAATTCGGCATGTCGCAGTGAACCGGAGCTTCTAAAGACATCGGACCTAATGATGTACACCAGGAAAAGCCTTCGTGACCGACTGGGGAAATGGACCACAAGATCAAGCAATAACCAAAAGGCCGAGCTCATTATAACCAAAAAACTATGCATAGTTATCTACTACTGAATTCATGAAACTTACCGGTAAGAATAATTATCCTGATTGTGACAAAGTTAACTATTTAAAACTACTCGTAAAAATATACGTATAAAAGAATCCCGATAGTGACTTTAATTTTTCTATATGAGAGACTCTTATTTAACCAAGAACTTTTTGTTTATTTTAACTGATATTTTCTGGATATTTCCCACCTGAATTAAATGTGTTCTCTCCAAGGTATTAATTAGCTACTTAACATGAAGTATTTTAGTTTGTCAAAATTAAAAATATTTCTAATATCAATTCTCATTTGTGCGTTATTAATAATGATTATTATTTTTTATTATTAAATTTATTTTTAGTTTAATAAGATTTAAACGTTTTAGTTACCTTTGCCAATATGTTTCAATACTCCCAGGACTAATAATCGTAAAAATCATTAATTCTCATTACGGTAGAATTACCGCCCCTTAAAAAAATATATATATAATAAAAATCTTTTTATTTTTTTTTGTTTTACAACTTGCGAGAGGTGCTGGCGACATATTTCAGCGGATTCTTAGGAATCCTGGCGCCCATATGAAATAAAATTAAAAGTTGATTTTGTCAATAGCACAATTCTTAACAATTAATAGGCTGAAGTTGGTCAGGAAAAATAGCTGGGTTTTTAGAATAGAAATACAACTTTCTTTTTTTCTTTTTGAGACAGTTTGATCCACTCACGCTCAAATATAAATTTGAGGCGTATAGTGGCCTAGCAAAAGGAAAAACGTTACAATAGGTATGACAATAATATTGGCATCAACAAGGACTTTGAGTGCTCCATCTGAATTTTCAATGATATGGATGGCTAAAGACTTGGAGGTTTGAGAAGATTGAAACCTGTCTATCGAAGTTCAAAAATTTGCTATCATAATATAAACTGTGCACTGATTATATTTATAGGTGAGAGATGGGAATCTGGACCAATTAAGTGCTGGTTCAGGAAATACATACATTGGAGATCATTTAACTTTTTCACATATATGTAGCCTTGGGTCATCATCATTAACTATTATCAATCCACTACTGGATGAAGGTCTCTCCAAGTTCAATCCACCTTCTCTGATCTTTAGCTTCTCTTCTCCACATCACTTTGCACACTTTCTTATTTCATCTATCCATCTCTTGGAATCCAGTTTAAGATTTCAATTGTCCATCTATTATTATCTCTTCTAGCAATATGTTCAGTCCAACTCCACTTCAGCATTTTAATTTTTTCAATGAAGTCAGTAATACCTGTTTGTTCTCTTACCCATATATTGCATTTTCGATCTCTTCTTGTTACTCCCAACATGCATCTCTCCATACTTCTTTGAGTGGTCTGAAGTCTCTGTATTGCTCTTCTATTAAGTGTCCAAGTCTCAGATCCATAAGTAAGAACTGGTAAAACACATTTATTAAACTTCCTTTTCAAATACATAGGCATATTTCCTTTTAGGACCAAGTTATTTCTACCTAAAATGCTCCAACCAAGTTTAATTCTATGATTAATTTCATTTATTATTGTTTCCATCTGTATTAATAATCTGACCAAGGTATTTGTAGCTGTTAACTTCTTCTAACTCATCATAATCAATCTTTATTTTCATATTTTGAGAAAATCCATTAAACATTACTTTAGTCTTTTTAATATTTATCTTTAGTCCTACTTTTCTATTTTCATCTGATAGCTCCTGCAGCATTTCCTGCAGCTCTAAACCATTATTTGCAAAAATAACTGCAACATCTGCAAAATCTAAATGACTTAAATAATCTCCATTTACGTTAGCTCCTTTAGCTTCCCCTTTTAATCCACAAAATACTTTTTGCAGCACTGCTCACCCTGTCTTACACCTTTTTCAATGTTGACTTTCCTAGTATTATTATGTAAACTAATTATTGCTGTTGCATTTTTATAAATATTCTTTAAAATATGACAATATCCTGGATCTATATCTTGATGATCCAATGCTTTAATAACTGAAGAAATGTTTATAGAATCAAATTCAAAGCATAATGGAAACACATATAATAAATATGAATGGCCATGTGTATCATCTGTTATATAAGATGGAATAGTTAGATAAAGGAAGCTTTAAAATCTGTGTTCAAATCCCCTCTAATTAAATCTGGTTATTACTAAATTACTCTTAATAATGGTCAATAAGTTTTTAAAAGAAAACATTATCTTTAACAGTTCAGTTTAAAAGTTGTTTTAAAGCTTTTTGGCTTTTGTTTCCCCATTTACATTCTTTAAGAAAGATTTTTGAATTTATTTTTTTCTAATTCCAAAACAAAATCTTTTATGAATGATAACTCGAAGAAATTCTCTGGAGGCAAACTGGTGATTTACTTTTATTTTCTTCTTATATTTCCTTTTTAGTTGGATAATTTAGTCAACAGTTATTAAGTTTTAAAACGTATAAGTTAAATATATTTAAGTGCAAAGTTAAGTATTTGAAAAAATGTCATGTTTAATATCTGTTCGTGAAATAGATCTTCTGTATGCACAGTATATATGTGCTTCTCATACAAATATGAATCGGCATATATAAATAAAACACAGCACTGGCTTCTCCAAGTATGCCGATTTCTTAAAATATGGTCATTATAGAGTTATGATTGGCTTCTTATTCTTGTGTCTGTGATATAGATAGGTTATAATAATACAGGCTATCATCAACACTAAAGATTTAACAATTTGTTGAACTGCAGCTAGGCAAGTTGTCGTCTTGCATATTGGGCTATGAATTCACGGAGAAGGTATCCATACCTCTATGGAAATTAAAACTTGATTGACATGGAGATTGGCAATTGTTCTTCAGAGTTGGCTTTGATACTCAATACCACTGCATTCTCTGTACTTTAATAACTTACTAACTAACTCTTACCAAATTCACCACTTCTTTTATTTTGCTGCAATATATAAATACAATTCATCCATTCTACTTTGAATACTTTTTAGCAAAACCTTTTATTGTACATATCTGCATACACAACTTTACGCTTCAACTTGTCATGCAATCTTTTTCAGAGCTATGATATAATGAACAAAATAAAATATATAACTATATAAATAATACCATAAAAATATAAATAATCAAATTAATAAAAAACAACATAAAACATAATAAAACTGAAATAAATATAATCAAAACCAAATAAAATAATCCAGTTAATATATAAATTAGTTGTTCATGAATATATATATAGTCAGGAATACACATGTACAATTTATATGTATTTTATATTTATATTGTATAGTTTATTTTATATTAACTGTATTATTTTATTTTAGTTTGATTATATTTATTTCAGTTTTATTATATTTTATGTTGTTTTTTCTTAATGTTATTGTTTACATTTTTTATGGTATTATTTATATAGTTATGTATTTTATTTTGTTCATTATGTCATAGTTCTGAAGAAGACTGCAGAGCAGTTGAAATATAAATGTGTGTATGCAGATATGTATAATAAAAGGTTTTGCTAAAAAGTGTTTAAATTAGAGTGGATGAATTGAACTTACTAACTAATCTTAAATTAGAAACCACTATTTATAGAAAACATTAGAATTTGAAGACATGATAATAAAATAATTTTTCCATCTTGATTTAAAAAACAAACAAACAAGAATTCTTCAATTTATATTAGTCAAAACCAGTTTTAGTCTTAAAAATTTCTTAATTCTTCAAACAAAAACTGATCATAGAATTAAGTACATTTATTAAAACTAATTATCTTTAATTAAGAAAAAGTTTCTTAGTTAATTCAAGTAAAAATAATTAATATAATTTTATAATTAATATCTATCACAAGATAAAAATAAGCTCTTTTTAGATTTTTTAAAATCAAAATCAGAATTAAATAAACATTAGATAGACCTTTATAATAAATACTTTTAAATATCAAAATTATTATTTAACTATTAATTTATATTTTATATATTTTAAATAAGTATCTACAATAAATTTTGATGGTGTTTATTTCTATTTTTCCTTTCAAACTTTATATCATATTGTGTGCCATGAGACATTTCCATTTCATATTCCTCCTTTTGGGAAAAAGGAATAGAAAAGCATTCTTGACAATATTTTGAATAGTATATATACATGATTAAAACAAAGTTCATATATCAAACTATATACTCATATCCCAGAGATTTGACCATCATTTGCCAATTAACAGACCGAATAGTGAGCTAGAATCCTGATAGATAAAAGCCATTTGGACTATAAACAATACTGCAAGAATACCAGAAGGGCTACCTCACTTTAAACCCCATAAGCTATCTACATTCCTATATTCAAAATTACTAGTACAATCCTTGTAATCAGTCTTAGAGACTGAGGATTCATGACATAGAAACAAGTTATCTGACCATAAAAATAACTGAAAATATGCTTTGTCCATTTTGACACTTATAGGCTGGTAAATATAAACGTGAAAATGGATTGGAGCACTATTTGAGATTGAACACTCTATGGACTTGCATAAAATACTGTATTCTCAAACCAATGACAAAATCCTCCATCCATCACTAGTACTGAAAGTACAGCTAAGCAAGAAAAAACTCAATCCAATTTCAAAAAAATTCTACTTTGCTTTTTTGTTCTACATTTAAATATGAACCCCTATTACATATACATTAACATCATTATTTTATCATCTATAAATCAATTATTATTTTATAAAAAAATATTTATATGTCTCTTGCCACATAATTCACAGTAATTTTTTATTTTTTTATTAATTGGGCATAAAAATATAGTCTTTTCTTTTCAGATGTAGTTTTATTCAATTTCCAAATCATGTGTTCGTTTTGTAGTACTGGCCACCAGAATGTGATATTCATCAGTCCACAGTTGAATTGCCATTTTTAATATACAGAAATCAGATGTCCATGGAGTGATAGTGATCTATGTGATTAGGATAACCTAAATAGCTACATAATATGGTATATTAAAATTGTTATTTAAAATTAATATATGAAAAGTTATAATATAAAATATTAAGATAATACAGTGTAGGCTTAGAAATGGTTAAAAAAATGATGCATCTAGATTGGTGTATTTGATATCATGGGTCAGATTATATGATGATGATTGAATCAGATTGTCCAATAAAGTATAAACAAAGAAATAAATAAAGAGGTAAATAAATAAATAAAACATATACTTGTAATCAAATGGGCAACCAACACATAAGTGGTTTATGCATGGTGACTATATTGATCCATTTCCCCTCTTGTTGTTGGTTACAATCCATTACATTATATTTAGAAAAATTGGATTTATAATACTACCTTTATTACCACCATTGTCTCTTGCATTATTATTTCTACTAATATTATTATTAAGCCAATAAACATCACATAATCACCATTTCTTATGCTTGCTTATAACTGTTATTAAAACTGATAAAACTCTCTATACGTATTGCCACTTAGTGCGAGCCAGAGTAATCAATGGATGCCAGAAAACTTGTGCATAAAATTCCCATCTAGTGCCTACTTATTCAATATCCCCAGACTAGTTTCTGGCTTGGGGCCTTTGTCAATGAGGAGCCTTGGATCTGAGAACACTGCACCTAGATCTTAGGATCTAATGCAACCCTCCAGCAGCCATTCTTTATCTCTACTTAACTACAAAATATGAGTCTTAAATTGAAACACCAATATTTTCAATTCAAGCTCATTAGCTTATATAATCATATAGATCTGAACTCAGTTCAGTACCCATATATTTTGGTGACTTTGGTTCTTTCTGGTATCCATTGATTACTCTGGCTTACACTGAGTGGCAATATGTATAGAGAGTTTTGCCTGTTTAATGATATTATTATTACCATTC
>JAQFVV010009679.1:0-10656 GCA_028023455.1 Epiperipatus broadwayi | reverse complement strand
AACCTACGAAGGACTTGTGATCCAGATATGTTAGAATCTTAAAACTATTGTGGTCACAGAGGCTAAAGTCTCTACAGTAGTGCCACTCAGTGCAAGCCAGAGTAAAACCAATGGATGCAAGAAGGTTTGTGCATAAAATCCTATCTAATGCCTACTCATCCAATATACCCAGATTAGTCTTAGCTTGTGGCTTCTCACTGATGAAGAAGCCACAAGCAAAAACTAGACTGGGTATATTGGATGAGTAGATACTAGATAGGATTTTATGCACAGATCTTTTTTGCATCCATTGATTATTCTGACTTGCAGTGAGTGGCGTTACTGTATGGAGAGCTTAGTCTCTGTGAAAACAGCTTGTGTAAGCATAAAGAATGGTGATCATGTGATGTAACTATTGTAGTAAATATTTAAACTAT
Organism: Epiperipatus broadwayi; assembly: GCA_028023455.1. Lineage (NCBI taxonomy): Eukaryota > Metazoa > Onychophora > Udeonychophora > Euonychophora > Peripatidae > Epiperipatus > Epiperipatus broadwayi. The sequence goes on along the minus strand of JAQFVV010009679.1, from coordinate 10,240 downwards.
CTTGATATACAACATATGCATTGATGTTAGAGATGGCATTGCAGACAGTTTAGAGATAGACCAGATGATCTTTCATTGGGTCACACTTGTGTGTATTGACTTGAAATACATTGTAATATCTTATTTTCCATTTGGAACAACTGGTTTTAAATATAGAGGTATGTTTACTAGTAACGTGAGAACCACGGAAGCATCATTTATCTATCCCACAATTCCTTTCAAAGTATTTCTCACAATTTTGCTGTTAGTAGTTAATCAACCAATCAGATTTGTTAATAACTTTTATTTTACGTGAAACTCTATCTTAACCATATTGTAAAGAAAGACAAAACGAAAGAAACATTTAATTTTTTTCATCTGTGCATATTTTAAAACTGCAAACATACTTTCTTAAAATATTGTATTCTGATTATTCCCCCCCCCCCCATTGTAATCGTATAAGGTATAAATATTGTATTATATAGATTCTTTTGACTAATTTTTATTTTCTTATATATTTTTTAAATAAATATATATTTCTCTGCTGATGTTTAATCTAGTTTCACTTTTTTTAATAATTGTCAAAACTAAGCTTTTCTGTCACATAAAAAGGCAGTAAAAAAAAAAAGGCATAGTTTTTGTGGCGTCACTTAGAACATTATGATCGTAATTAATTCTGCAGCAATAAATTCTGAAACAAGTCATTGGACATTTCAGAAAATCATTAATTTTAATATATTTGATAAAACAGATTGACATATACAGTATTTTACCCATACTTTGCAGTTCATCTCTCTTAATCATGGTATTAAGGGTTCAAATGGTTTAATGCATGGTAAAGTGGAAAATTTTGCAAACCGGGTCTACAGGTTGCTGTGCTTCTCCATTATTTTCTGAGAACTCATTTATCAATATTGGAGCATGCTTGTATTTCAAAAAATACATTAAAGAATTCTATTTTTTTTAACAAAAGTCTATTAGAATTTACCTAATAATGCTATTATATAGAGTATATGAGCACAGACTTTCACATGACCCACCACTTCTCCATTCTATCTCATAACACTGATACACTTGAATACTTATATGTTGAAAAGATATATAATCACCAATATACGTATTTCATGCTAAACCAGCAATCATCAGTTGGTCCAGATTATCATCTCTACACATATATGCAATAAGTGCTCAGATATATATATATTAAGATAGCCAATCTTCATACTTTAATGGACAGGCTTCAATCCACTTCACATTCCAACTCTTCAAACCAATCATTCAATTGAAAATCTGATGATAATCTCATCTACTCTTTGTATATAATATAGTGTCTTTTTTATAACTATAAGTAACTTCATTTATTTTCTTTTTTGGCAAGAGGGTAATCCAACCCATTTTTACTCAAAATCTTTAACTATAATATCCAATATTTCAGCTCATGATTATAGTTTAGCATTAACTACTTCTTAGCTGTAACAGTTCTTGACTATAATAGAGGTTCATAATTTTATTTCTTCTTTTTCTCTTGACTATATTTAAAGTGCCATTAAGCTTTTTTCGTGGCTCTACTTAATCTATGTACTTTTCTTCTTGGGTAAATAAATCTTATCTATTTTTCTCCATGACTATAATATAATTTCACCTACTATTTTTTTAAAATGAGATCTTTTTTTTCATTTATTCCTCTCTATGATTCGATTTTGGAGGTCACAGTCCATGAATTACAACTCACTTTTATTATTTCCATGAATTTCAGGCAGTATCAATCCATTATATTATTTTTATTAATATTTTTGTCAAACTTTTGATCCCACTTTTTTTTTCTATTTTATAACTTAGTCTCAATGCATCACTCTTATATTTTTCAACACTATTTATTTACTAATTTTTTTTTTTAGATTTTAACATTATTCACTCCATATTAATTCATTATTAAATAATTTTATCTTCTCTACTAATAGACTTCTAACATTACATCATGATCTGATATACAACTAACTAAGTGCAATGAGTTTAAGAATTAAAGTTTCACAGATATTTAACCTATCATTTCAACAATTCAAACATCATAATGTTCTGATGACTGATCAATAAATATGTGTTGCTCTCTATAGTTTAGATAGTGTCAAAGTGATAAGCTAAATATGCTCAATCTATCACTTTTGGTGCTCAAAATATCACATAATCTTGGAAAAACAACTGTTTAATGCATATAGTTTAAACCACTAAACATTACATAATCACCATTTCTTATGCATTTTAAAACTGTTAAAACAGCAAAACTCTCCACACAGTAGTGCCACTGGGGTGCAAGACAAAGTAATCAATGGATTCCAGAAGACATGCATAAAATCCCTATCTAATGCCTATTCATCCAATATCACCAGACCAGTGTTTGGTTGTGGCTTTCATCAGTGAAAGAACTTTGGATCTGAGGGAACTGCACCTAAATCAGAGTACCTAATGCAATCCTCCAGCTGCCACCCTTTATCTCTACTCAACTACAAAACTATGGGGGAATTTATGCACAAGCCTTCTGGCATCTATTGATTACTCTGGCTGCACTGGTGTGGCACTACCGTATGGAGAGTTTTGCCTGTTCGTAAGTTTAGTGGAATGGTAGAATGATAGTAATCAGAGCTTGTGGATCAATGTTTAATGAGTGATTTTTGATGGTGAAATATCAGATGATCCTTTAAGTAATGGGTCAATTAATTTTTCTAATAATCAGCATTCAATTCAGCTTACAATTGTACTCCTCAAAAATCTGAGCCTTCATAAAATGCAATCAATATAATTGGAAAAGTTGATGGATAACTAGTATTTCCACTCAGTGCAGTCTTTGTAAAGACATTTTATTTAACTCTTATTAAACCCGCGCGAAGTGAGACCCAGTTAAGATTTGATTGGTTCTTTCTCTGAGCTATATATATATATATATATATACCATTTATGGATTAACACATGTATTTCTTCCAGAAACATCATTTGGCTGATCTCTCAAAAAAAATTGAATGCATTAATGTATCTGATAATGATTTATGACATAAAGAATGTTTTATGCCATCATATATGTTTTCAATGCTATCTCTGATATAAAAAAAACTTTGCATACTGATTGAAAACTTTTTTATCCTTTACAGCTTCGCCGCCTCACAAAGTTTGAATCACTTTAAATATTTCATAGAAGTTATGACAATGTAAATAAAGTGTGATGTTAATACACTGTTTCACTCTATTTTATGATAGAAGAAACTGCACTGCCATATTTAGTGATATAATGATCAAATGCATCAGAGCTTCTTCTGCAGCTCACAGTACCGCTATGAATATGAGGTAAAAGGCCTCGAAAGCGCTTAGCGCGTAATAATTTCTGTGTATCTTTATGGCTTCTCATTCAAGGGTGTCATACGCTTTGTTAAATTTTTGTATATTATAGTGAATAGCTAAAACATTTAAAAAGACTATTGATATTTTTATCTTTCAGCCAATGTCAATAAAAATATCATCATTATTATTAAATCAAGTATCCAGAAATAATCTATTTTGTTGATTATCAAGTTTATTTTGCCACCCCACTAAAAAGAAAAAGGCTTTGGTCCAAATTCATTTTATACTTAGAGCTTAATTAAATAATGCTTAAACTTAAGATGGAACTGTTTTTTTTTACTATTCATCATTTATTAAATATGCTCCTAACTTTGCTGATATATTATTTATTGGGTTGCATTGTTGCCACAGACAATATTTAAGGAATTCCTAATTTGAATTGTTATATGTGTATGTGTTATTTGGCTTTATAATAAAGTGCTGTTATTATATTTCAGAAGAAGACGACAAACAAGTGTGACTTCTTGCAAGAGGGATTAATTCTCATTATAACTGGGAAGAACTTTTTAATTCTTTATTAATCGGTAAAATGACTAGCATATGTAAAATGTTTTATAAATGTAAAATTTCTTCTTTGTATTAGGTAATTCTAATTTTGCATATTTCATTATTGTTTACTTAATATATTTCATGTGATATTATGGGTATATTTATGATAATATTTGCTGCATAAGGATTTGGTAAGAGAAAATATAAATAAAATTTTTTTTTTTTTTTTAAAAAAAAACAACATATATCCAAGTAAATATTTTATTTTAATAATAATTAAGAGTTCTTTGAATTAGTATTTAATATGATATAATGAATTGTCATACAGCGTAAAACAGCCTTTATAATTTGTATGTGTGAGCATGTAGAGTATCTGAGAGTCAGTACACAAAATTTGAAATAGCATATAAAGTTATATGTAGTTTTGTTATACCATCATATCTTGTGAGTTCATGTATATTAATGAATTTGATGTTTTATTATACATATGCAAGAGTATGTGTAAGTGACTATTTATTATTATTATTATTATTATTATTATTATTATTATTATTATTATTATTATTATTATTATTATTATTATTATTATTATTATTATTATTATTATTATTATTATTATTATTATTATTATTATTATTATTATTATTATTATTATATTATTATTATTATTATTATTATTATTATTATTATTATTATTATTATTATTATTATTATTATTATTATTATTATTATTTATTATTATTATTATTATTATTATTATTATTATTATTATTATTATTATTATTATTATTATTATTATTATTATTATTATTATTATTATTATTATTATTATTATTATTATTATTATTATTATTATTATTATTATTATTATTATTATTATTATTATTATTATTATTATTATTATTATTATTATTATTATTATTATTATTATTATTATTATTATTATTATTATTATTATTATTTATTATTAAGCTTTGATAATTTATTTGTATTTACACACACTACTGAAGTCAGCTGCTAATTTGGAAATTGGCGCTGATATTTTTTCTCTTGCTATTGCATATAAAAAAAATTAAAACAGGCAAAAACTCTTCATACATTAGTGCCATTCAGTGCAAGCCAGAGTAATCAATGGATGCCAGAAGGCTTGAGAGTAAAATCCCTTGTTAGTGCCTAATCATGCAATATCCCCAGACTAGTTTCTAGCTTGTGGCTTTCATCAATGAGGGAGCCTTGGATGTGAGAGCACTGCACCTAGATCTTGAGATCTAATGCAACCCACTATGAGTCACTTTTTATCTCTAATTAACTACAAGACTATGAGGAATGAAATTGAAAACATAATACTATTTTCAATCACTAAGCTCCATTAGCTTATATGTCCACACGGGTCTAAACTCAGTTCAATACCCATATATATTAGTGTCTTTGGTTCTTCTAATAACCATAGCCACCATTATCTTATTGGGCAAGATTAGTATTAAATCACTAATTACATAATCACTATTTTTTAACTTGCTCATAACTGTTACTAAAACAGGCAAAACTCTCCATACAGTTGTTTCATTCAATGCAAACCAGGAGAGTAATCAATGGATGCCAGAAGGTTTTTGCATAAAATCCTATCTAGTGCCTACTCATAGTTTTGTAGTTAAGAGGAGATAAAAGGTGGCTGCTGAAGGGTTGCATTAGATCCTAAGATCTAGGTGCAGTGCTGGAAAACCATAAGCTAGAATCTAGTCAGCGATATTGGATGAGTAGGCACTAGATAGGGATTTTATGCACAAACCTTCTGGCATCCATTTATTACTCTGGCTTGCAGTGAGTGGCACTACTGTATGAAGAGTTTTGTCTGTTTTTAATAACAGTTATGAACAAGAAATGGTGATCATGTGGTGCTCTTGTATATGCTCCAACTCCTCCAGCGGAGATAGTGGTTTATTAATTTTTCAGCATAAGCCTGCACATAGATACCAGGTGACCATTCATATATTGTTTATTGTTTATTATATTACTATTGCTATTGCACCTGCATGATAGGCCCTGCCATGAAAAGAGAGCTCATTAATCTTTTGGCCTGTCTGTACACTAGAAACAGGGTGCCTATTTGTATCTACTTTGCAATGTTTAAATGTGTTATTGAATATTCAAGGGCATTTCTAAAGGCATATTTATTTTAAAAATTATTTACCTAGTTACTACAATTTAGTATGTGTAAGCAGTTTTGAATTTTATTATGTATCTTATATCTATTTCTTCACCTCTCATAGGTGCTAATAATATACGTAAAGGTGTCACTTATAGTTTATATGAGATGCTATTTTTGTAAAGTAAGAACAAGGCGTTCTCACACTGGTTTTGAAACGTAGTTGAAATCATTAAGAAGCTATTATTTATGCTAGTGGTCTAATATAGGCATATATATTTGTTATTTTATCCTTAGTGCAAAATAGTTGGAGAAATGCATTGGATGATAATTGTAAAAACCTGATAAATAATGCAAGTCTTATTATTCAAATATCAGCCTTTTAAGCTAATTGTGCATACGCTTTGCGAGTGTTAATAATAAATGAATACTTTCTCACCAATACAAGATATAGTATTTATGCAGGAATAAAAGGAATCCTCTTATTCCTATAACTCAAATGCTTATATATGAGCAAATCTGAAGTACTAGCAAATAAAGCGTGAGGATGGAACCGTCACTTTAAATTACAATTTACGATGTCTGAATGAATGATGCGGGTGAAATTGTCTAGAATTTACTAAACGTCATTCCAACTGAAACTTAATCATATGTAAATAAGCATTTATTTTATATAGCATATGTTTACAATTGTATACATTCAATTATCAGCCTTTTTAAGCTAATTGTGCATACGCTTTGCGAGTGTTAATAATAAATGAATACTTTCTCACCAATACAAGATATAGTATTTATGCAGGAATAAAAGGAATCCTCTTATTCCTATAACTCAAAAGCTTATATATGAGCAAATCTGAAGTACTAGCAAGTAAAGCGTGAGGATGTAACCGTCACTTTAAATTACAATTTACGATGTCTGAATGAATGATGCGGGTGAAATTGTCTAGAATTTACTAAACGTCATTCCAACTGAAACTTAATCATATGTAAATAAGCATTTATTTTATATAGCATATGTTTACAATTGTATACATTCAATTATCAGCCTTTTTAAGTTAATTGTGCATACGCTTTGTGAGTGTTAATAATAAATGAATACTTTCTCACCAATATAAGATATAGTATTTATGCAGGAATAAAAGGAATCTCTTATTCCTATGACTCAAATGCTTATATATGAGCAAATCTGAAGTACTGGAAAGTAAAGCGTGAGGATGGAACCGTCACTTTAAATTACTATATACGATGTCTGAATGAATGACTGGGTGAAATTGTCTAGAATTTATTAAACGTCATTCCAACTGAAATAATTTTGCAGCAATACTTAAAGATGATATTTATTGTAAACTTGTGTAAATACTTTGTTATGTTATCTGTTAAATTAAAATTAATATTTTTTGATATCTATTGCACCAAATTTCAAATATAAATTATGAATAAATATTTTTGTTATTATTAAAATACATTACCGTTTTCATTTCCATTATTATTGCATTTATTAACCAGAAAATCGTATAATGATAAAGTTCTATTATTCATTGTTTTAATAGAGTACATTTCAACGATCACTTATTAATATTAGTATTTAACTAGATTTATTTATCCATTTCACCTGCATATATTTCATTAAATTCTATTTAAGTATGTTTTTGTAATACTGTGGATCGCATAAAATATGCCCGTTCTATCTGATGCATTACTTCATCCGATGCAAATATTATAAATTAGTTTATAGGGGTTAGGGTTCAGACTTTCACATGACTCTCAACCATCCAAGCTATCTCATACTGCTGATACACTTGATGACACACATGGTTATTTCGTGCTAAAGCACTCATCAGTCAATCCAGATTATCATCTCCACACATATATACAGTCAAAGCTCAGCTTATATTAAGATAGCCGATAATATTCATACTTTAATGGACAGGCTTCAAACCACTTCACCCCACAACTCTTTAGCCAACCATTTCATTGAAAATCTGATGATGGAATGCTCAAATCCCACCTTAGTGCCAACCTTCTACTCCCTACCATTGTTGACCACAAGTCATTCTCCCGAGCCCCTCATGTACAGGGCATAATCCATTTTACATACCTATACAAGTGATGGACAGACCAAAAAGCATTATATTTTGAAATATGAATTTTTTTTTCACAGTACAGGCTTTTTCATATCTGCACTTCTATATGTAATATATAGGGGCTTTGAACTCAGCCTTTCATACGACCCTTAACCATCTATGCTATCTCATACCACTGATACACTTGATCGCATACATGCTGAAAAGATAAATAATCACCAATATATGTATTTCGTGCTTGGTCCAGATTATCATCTCCACACATATATAGGATCAAAGCTAAGATTATATTAAGAAAGACACTCTTCATAATTTAATGGACAGGCTTCAAACCACTCTACCCCACAACTCTTCAGCCATCCATTTCATTGAAAATCTGATGATGGGATGCTCAACGCCCAGAAATGGATGATTGAAGAATTGTGGGATGGAATGGTGGAAACTTGTCCAGTCATCTATCAAGATTGGCTATCTTAATATAAGCTGAGCTTTGATTGTATATATGTGTGGAGGTCGATAATCCTGGATTACATCTTGGCTTAAGTACCTGGTTTAGCACAAAATATGTATATTGGTGATTATTTATCATTTTTTTTGACATGTGTGTGATCCAAAGTGTACAGTGGTCTGAGACTCGCAGTGGCTGATTGAGGGGTCATGTGAAGTCTGAGTTTCAAACTTTCTACATATTACATATAGAGTACAGGTATAAAAGTCTAATACTGTCGAAAAAACTCATGTTCAAAAATTAGTTTATTATAAAATTATAGACTTAGATATTCTTATATGCCGGATAAATAAAATATTTATACATGGAAAAAATTTAAAATGCTTTAAAGAATGTTTTGTATGATAATTAGTAATCATTTAAATATTGATATGCTCAGTTTTGTATATTTGCTTTTTATATTTGATTGAAGCATAACCATGTTAAAAATAAAGTTATAAAAATGATATAAAATGTTTTATTTACAACTTAAATAAATATTGCATATGTTAAGTATAATATAAATCTGAAATTAAACCAAAATATTGAAACTTGAACTGAGTATTTAAAGTTTTTAAGATATCCCTAAGCTTATAACGTGAACCGCGAGGTATAAGTTTCAAACCCTATAATTGATAACCTAATAAGGATATTCTATTAAGATAATTATTATTGTTATTAATTATATTCGTTTTCTGAGATTTATACTATAAAAGAACCTGAGAGATTTATGAGTTTTAAAGTGCATTGGATAGAGATTTATTCACAGCTGGTTTCATATTGTATTGGATAGAGATTTATTCACAGCTGGTTTCATATTGTATTGTCTCTCTATCCTGGACAGTTATTGGGTTACATTATTATGATTTTGGCTTGCCAATGTGTTGGCTATTGATCAGTTATAAGATAACAAATGATGAGGAATTACAATATATATTATTAGAAACCAATCAACACTTAGACAATATCAAAAACAATAAACAATCTCAAATTGTTGTCAAGGCAACCTCCTTTTATCAATAAAAATGGAATCCCACCTTTATTTATGGTCCATTATATTTATATAGACACTAAAGATTGCAGTAATATGTATGTGTGTATATATATATGTATAAATAAATATTTAAAAATACAGTATTTAAAAGCTTATAAAAAATATATGTATATTAGGAGCGCTTTCAACTAACTTGTAGCTTTGTCAACTATCACGTTTAAAATGTCAGCTTTCCCATAATTCTATGATGTCAACTTTCCCATAATTCTGTGATCTTAATGTTTGCTGCTTTCCTATTAACCAAATGTTGCTTGTATTTACATATCAACATCGCCTCTTTAATTTTCCTTTTATTATTATTTCTTTCAGTTTCCAATATTTTTATGTTGTTATAATTAAAATCGAAACCATATATACATGATTATTATGGTCATAAAAGACAAAGCTGATAAATTATTATTATTTTTAAATTTTATTTTGTATTATTTATTATGGTGCATAAAACGGAAATGATAAATTATCATTATTTTTTAAAATTTTGTTTGTAAAAGAGTTCAAAATATAAAAACAAAATTTTAAAAATAATGATAATTTATCACTTTCTGTCTTTTATGACCATAATAAATCATGTATAGATGGTTTCGATTTTAATTATAACAGCGTAAAAATAT
>JAQFVV010009678.1:0-10670 GCA_028023455.1 Epiperipatus broadwayi | reverse complement strand
ACATGTTCATTTATAATTGGTTGCTAATAAAAATGAATGATACAAGTAGTTTCTTTTTTTTTTGTGTTCACTTATTTAAATTCGTTTGGTTCTTCTCATATTGTCTCAGAATGTAAAGTTTGCAAGCCACAAGAATTTTCTGTGGTAATCTTAAGAAAATTAATTTCTAATCTCTTTTCAATATTGTCCATCCATTTTCATTCCCCATCCTGTTTTCAGTTTTTCATCTATAAAATTTCTCCATAATCTATCTATGGGATTTTGTATTTATATTCTCTACTTAAAACACAAATAATAAATCTAGTTGTTAATTGTAATCATTTTAATTAAGCACTTTATACTTTGCTTTAATTTTCAACTTGTCTATTCATCATTTATACAAATTTAGAAGTCAGTTATATAATTTGAAATTTTGAATACATGTGAATACACATTTTTGTATTTCACATCTACTAAAAATGGCCAATGGGATATAAGATCTTGCCTGTGATAAATAGATATTATAATCCATGTGTCTTTTATTTTGAAAAGTTAATATAAATTTAATTTTGTTTATTATGTTAACAATAAGCTCACAATTCAATCTTTTTATGTAGTTAGATTCATTTTATTTCAGTGTGAAGATAAATTTAATGAATCTATTTTTTTTTGTAGGAACAAAAATATTTTATTATTATTGTTAAATAAATGCTAATATTCACTAAGTGCATCATTATTACCGCACACTACGTAAAATAAAATATATGTGTAATATTTTTTCTTAGTAATGCATTAGGATTGGCTTATTTATGAATAGGTTTGTAATAAATAAGTATACCACGGCACAAAAATCAACTTTAAAACCATTAAATAATAAATATATTGCAAATTTATTCTTTTAGCTATTATAAATATCTTCATTTAAAATTAATACTTATAATGAACAATATAACATTAGCCCACATATTTCTATGTATCATGAATTTTTACATTAGCTCTGGTTGATTAAAAAATTATTTTTTGTCTTAATAAATAATTTTATTATTATTATTATTATTATTATTTTCTCTTCATGTTGCATTTTTCTTTAACCTATTCAAAATTGGAGTATGTAGTTTTTAAACATAAATGTTTGGAATTTGTATGTTTTATATGTTTTGATTCTCTCATATAATAAGTAGTGCATGTTAAACTTTTTTTTTAATGAACACTTGTATTTATTAATATATAACTTCGTAACAAATCAATTAATTAGTTTTATATATTATTACTTTTTTTTTTTGCTTTTTAATGATCTTGACTTTAATAATGCGAAGTACTCTATGTATAACAAATGTATACCATATGTTACATGATACTGTTCTGGACAAATATATTTTATTCCTCTATTATTTACTTGTGTGTAATATATTAAAATCCATTTTTTATTCTTATTATTAACAATATTTGAAATTCTAAAATTTTCTGTAACTTCTTTAATACAACCAATATCTTATTTTATTATCACCATTTCCCATGAATCCCACATAATATTTTTCTTTTTATTATTTTTGTTCTTGAGAATTTATCATCCCTAGATAAAAACAATGTCTAAAATTATTCAATGCATGCAAAAAAAAAATATTCAATAGGTTTTATATATAAATTATATTCACAATATTTATTAGATCCTCTCACAATTATATCTAACTATTTTATTGTTTTTATTATTATTATTATTATTATTATTATTATTATTATTATTATTATTATTATTATTATTATTATTATTATTATTATTATTATTATTATTATTATTATTATTATTATTATTATTATTATTATTATTATTATTATTATTATTATTATTATTATTATTATTATTATTATTATGATGATGATGATGATGATGATGATGATGATGATGATGATGATGATGATGTTCCAGCACCATTTCAAATTGTTTATTTCTTTAAATTTTTGTTTAATGTATATATCCCACCTTCCCTAGTTAGTTTAAATACACTTTTTTTCCAATCGTAAACACATTATGTTCATATCTAGTACATACTGTGATAGTAATTTTCTACTTCATTCATATTTTTTTTTTGTAAATTGACAGTGGATAATTACATAGCAGTTGGAAACTCTCCATAGATTAGTGCCACCTAGTGCAAGCCTTAGTAATGAACAAATGCAGGAAAGTTTCTATATAAAATTCCATCTAGTACCTACTCATCCAATATATGTGCAGTGCTCTCAAATCCAAAGCTCTTCACTAATGAAATTCACAAACTAGGAACTGATCTGAAGATATTGGATGAATAGATACTAGATGGAGAATTTATGCTTAACCTTTCTGCATTCATTGATTACTAAGGTTTGAACTGGGTGGCACTACTTTATGGAGAGTTTTCTACTGTTAATAACAGTTTGTGTAAGCATAGGAAATGGTGATCATATGATGTTTTGTTGATAATTATATAATTTTAACATCAGATAGAACCATAGATTATCTGAAATTCATTTTATAATATTTACTTTTATAAATAGCAACAACGTTTAAATTATTACTTTATTACATTTATTGGAAACTCTTGTATAGTAATTAACTTGTTTCTTTGTTAATACATTTGCAATAATATGTATTGATAGTTTTTAATTAATTGAATCTTTCAAGCTATTGTGCACATGTTTTTTACGAGTGTTAATAATAAATGAATACTTTCACTCCCAACACAAGATATAGTATTTATGAAATAATAAAATGAATCCACTTATTCTTTCCAACCCAAATGCTTATATATGGGCAAATCTTAAGTACTGGAAATGAAAGTGTGAGGATAAACCATTCACTTTAAATTATGTTTACGATGTCTGAATAAATGACGTCGACAAAATTATCTAGAATTTACTAAATGTCACTCTCAAATGAAACTTAAACATATGTAAATAAGCATTCATTGCCAGTACTTAAGATTTTCCCATATATAAGCATTTGGGTTGGAAAGAATAAGTGATTCATTTTATTATTTCATAAATACTATATCTTGTGTTGGGAGTGAAAGTATTCATTTATTATTAACACTCGTAAAAAGCGCATGCACAATAGATTGGAAGGCTGATCTTAAATGTATTACAATTTATAAAGATTGTGCTATATATAAAATAAATGCTTATTTAATTGAACCTTATAACTTTTTTACATAATGTTGTAATATCATCTTCTATAATTTTTATTAGTCTAATAATTATTGAAATGGAAGTAACTACCTCTCACAGAGTTATGTGACATCAAGAATAATGAAAGAGAAGTAGTACATTCTCTCTTTAATCTCTGTTGTTGTTTAAGCTTAGTTTTTGATGTATTTTTGAAATTATGGGGTGAATTTTGTCTATTATTTTAATTTATGTATAGACTAAATAATCTGTAATCACTATTAATATATACAGAGAATAAAGAATGAGTCTTATTTTTAACTACCTCTGAATATTACATGAAATATTAGTTTTAATAAATATAACAACACATGATCACCATCTCTTATGCTAGCACTTAACTGTTATTAAATGGGCAAAACACTCCATACAGTAGTGCCACCCTGTGCTAACCAGAGTAATCAATGGATGCCAGAAGGTTTGCATAATATCCCCATCTAGTGCCTAGTCATCAAATAACCCCAGCATAGTTTCTGACTTGTGGCCTTCATCAGTGGGAGCCTTGGATCTGAGAGCACTACACCTAGATCTTAGGATCTAATGCAACCCTCCAGCATCATCTTTTATCTCTACTTAACTACAAAACTATGAGAATGAAATTGAAAACACAATAATATTTTCAATCTAAGATCAATAGCTTATATAGTCGTATGGGTCCGAACTCAGTTCAGCATCCATACATTTTGGTGTCTTTGGCTCTTTAACAACCATAGCCACCATTATCCTATTAGGAAGGATTGGTGTTAAATCACTAAACAACACATGATAATATCCCTTGTGCTAGCACATACTGTTATTAAACCGGAAAAACTCTCCATACAGCAGTTTTGTAGTTGAGATAGAAGATGGCTGCTGGAGGGTTGCGTTAGATCCTAAGATCTAAGCGCAGTGCTCTCAGATCCAATTTTCCTCACTGATGAAGGCCACAAGCCAGAAACTAGTCTGGGGAAATTGGATGAGTAGGCATTAGATGGGGATTTTATGCACCAGCCTTCTGGCATCAATTGATTACTCTGGTTGGCACAGAGTGACAGTACTGTGTGGAGAGTTTTGCCTGTTTAATGACATAATGTGCTAACATAAGAGATGGTTATCATGTGATTTTAGTGGTTTAACACCAATTCTGCCTAATAGGATAATGGTGGCTATGGTTGTTATAGAGCCAATGGGTGCTGAACTGAATTCAGACCCATATGAATATATAAGCTATTGAGCTTAGATTGAAAATATTATTGTGTTTTCAATTTCATTCTCATAGTTTTGTAGTTAAGTAGAGATAAAAGATGATGCTGGAGGGTTGCATTAGATCCTAAGATCTAGGTGTAGTGCTCTCAGATCCAAGGCTCCTCACTGATGAAGGCCACAGTCAGAAACTAGGCTGGGATTATTTGATGAGTAGGCACTAGATGGGGATATTATGCACAAGCCTTCTGGCATCCATTGATTACTCTTGTTAGCCCAGGGTGGCACTACTGTATGGAAAGTTTTACCTTTTTAATAAATAATAAATAGTCATAACTTTTTTTATCATGATTGAAATGGAAATAACTATTTTCTACTGAAGTGTGTCATCTAAAAAACAAAAGAGAGAACGGTAACACTTTCTTTTTAAGTTCTATTGCAATATAAGCTTAGTTTTTGGTATAGTTTTGAAATTATAGAGTGAAGTTTTATAATGTTTTAATTTATGCATAGATTAAATAATCTGGAATATTAAAATTTATATTTCATCTAATATTCTGAAGTTTTGTTAATGGTGATTCCAGATTATTTAATCTTTACATAAATTAAAACAACATATAAAAGTCCCTTTATAGTTTCAAAACTGTCAAATATTAAGCTTGTCAAACAGAGCTTAGAAAAGTGATATTTTCTTTTTGTTGTTTTTTGATATTACATAACTTAGTGTGAGGTAGTTTTTTCACTTTCAATTACAGATAAAAATGTCGTGATCGCTTATTATTAGTCTAATTATATTGACAATCTCAAATGAATAGAAAAACGTAAATGTGTTATAGTGCGATGTAATCTATAATAAATTCCTTATATATATATATTATGCAAAAATGCACATTCAGAAACATTCACCAGTCAATATGGTACATACTTCTTTATGTAACTATAAATTTTAAAAGAACTTTTTAAAAATTAACTAGAAAATATAACTAGATAAATAAAACATTCTGTAAATAATGATCTGCATGGCAAAGATCTTTCTAATAGAAACTTTATAATAATACAATGGGGAAAATGTGTCATATACCATGTGTTGTCAATTTTTGATAGTGAGAGTGAATTATTTTTTATTATTGCTAATGACTACTTACTTGTTTCTCAATCAATATTGGATGAATATCTTAAACAGCTAAAACTTAAAAAAATTAATTCAGTTCAGATTCAAATCTAGGTCATAGATGTCAAACAAATGCACTACCATTGTCAATGAGGTTTTTGTTTTATATTTGCATGCAAGAAATCAATAAATTTAGTGTATATAGGGTGTATTCAGTGATTGATTATAATGATAAAAAAATGATGAAATCGATAAAGCTGTTGTAATCTTTTAATAAGTAAAATAGCATTTTATAATTACAATCATAAATAATTATTTCTAATTTGCAGTTTAATATCCTAGAGAAATCACAATTTTATTGATGAAGAATGGTGCTATTGGTTGAGGGAATAAAATCAAAATTTCCATACTTCCTCCCTGTGTTCTTGCAAGTGTGCAGGCACAAGTATGTCAGTATTATTGGAGATTATAATGAGAAATATATTCTGTAAAAATTTATATATTAGTTATTTTATTTTTTAATCAGTTATGATGCATTGTTCATCTTTTTTTAACATTCACCAATATACACATTTATCACAGAAATATTTTCACCCATAATCAATCTATTTCAAGCTGACGTTCTTCTCTTCACATTCAATTTTAATTTCTTTAATTAATTACATTACACAAACAAACGGCCTTATTTCACCCATATTTCACCTATATAGGTTTTCTAAACCTTTTTTTGTAATCTTTTGAGATCTAATCTTAAATTTTCAATCTGTATATTTGTAAAGAAAAGACAAATAAATTAATAACTGAATTAAAATTAGCACTTAAATACTAAAATTATATATAACCCATAAATTAACTCCTGAATTCTAAAAATATATATAATTTCATCTCATGGATTCTATATGTATAAGTGTACATAATCATTTGCTTAAATAAACTTTTAATAAAAAAAAAGCATGTGCTAATATAATAATTAAAAAGCTTTAATAAAGCAATGTATTTTTTTGGAAATTAAAAGGAGAAAAAAATTAATAAAATATTCAATTCAGATTAAGGCACTTCTCCAAGCAAAGGAATATGCTATAAGAGTGAATTGAAATAAAAGTGTTTACTTGCTTTTGAAATCTGCTTACTAAGTAGATTGAATAAATTACTTTACTTTAAAAGAATTCAATTTTAAATTATCACATGATCACTATTTCTTGTGCCTGCTGGAGGGTTGCATTAGCTCCTAAGATCTAGGTGCATTGCTCTCAGATCCTAAGCTCCTCACTGATGAAGGCCACAAGCCAGAAACTAGTCTGGGGATATTGGATGAGTAGACATTAGATAGGGATTTTATGCACAAGCCTCCTGGCATCCATTGATTACTCTGGTTGGCACTGAGTGGCACTACTGTATGGAGAGTTTTGCCTGTTTTAAATTATAATATTTTATGCCTTTTAATCATTAGTCTCGTAATTTTTAATTAACCAGAAATCTTTTCTAAATCCTACTATAAGATTAAATCTTGATGCTGATAAGTAACAGAAATAAGCGAGGCAGTCTTTTATAAAGACTATTCATGTCTTTCATTTCAATAAAGAAAGACATCTAAAGACATCCTATCATTGATAAATTTTAATCAAGATACAATTATCTATGATGTGGTTGTATGAAATATAGTGGATCGCTGAAGTGAGCTTGAAAATCTGTATTCAAATCCCTTATATTACATCTAAGCTTCAGGTATATTAATTATTCTTGTATTTACATATTATAAATCTATAAGAAGTAAAAATTTGCTGAAGAAAAATAATAAAAATAATATTACAGCATGTCAAATCATATTTTGGTCTGGATGTGATAAATACAAATATATTTGCGATGTAGTCATTATTTAATAATTGAATAGACTGTGTGTAACTTTATATTTTTTGTATATATATATATATATATATATATATATATATATATATATATATTAGAATGTTAGTACAGTATAAGATTGGTTGTTTCTGATGATGATAGTGCATTAACAAGACCACTATAAGATGAAATGTAGGAGACAAAAAATAAAAAGACAACAACACTATAGCACATAACTAATTTGATTAAAGCAAAATAATATCATAATGCCCAATGCAACAAAGAAAAATACATTAATAATTTTTACTAGTCATTCATTAGATTAGAGATTATCTACTAATGAATAATATTTTTGTAGTGTATTTTTTCACTACACAACTTACAAGAAAGATTGGAACTGGATTCTATCCACTTTAATACCTTGTTCGGGGATGACCAAAGACATGTAAAAAAGATCTATGATTGCCAAGATGCACATTTCATGCTGAACCAGCACTTCTTACGTGTCCCAGACCATGAACTCTTATACATATCTGTATCATTGTTCAATATATATATGTAATAAATTAAGTTTGATGTCTATTCTTTCCAATATATATATATTCACATCATTATATATATATTAAAATACAGTAAAATTCACATAATAAAATAACTATAATTTATGTGAATTTTACTATATTTTAATATATATATAATCCATATAAAAAGAATATAAAAATACTTCTTTATGTTGTTATTTTAAAATATAAAAAGTTTATTATAAGATATATAAAATATCTATATATACAACAAAAAACATGAAAATAACAAATTTTCAATAAAAAAGCTTTTTTTGATACATATAATTTGTATCTTTCTCAATATGTCTACTCACGATTACCGTAAAACATACATATAGCGACATCTATTTATAATACAACCAACAAAAAACAATTATTATCATCAATTATTTCATGAATACATACAATACAATACAAAAAATAAAAAATATAAAAATATATAAAAATATATTCCTTCATTAATTATAGTATATTCATATATACTCAAAAACACACAAAAAAAAACACAAAACATTAAAATATTAACATCCTTCTTATTTATCTATCCAATCATCTAATTTTAGCCAATTATTAGTCAAATTAATTGAACCCTTATAAATGTTCATACAATTATTACTATTATTTTTAATATAACTAGTTTCATATACTTTTCGCCTATTAACATTTTTCAAGTAATTTAATGCTAGTATATTTTCAGTACAATCTATCGGAAGAGCACATTCTAAATAATGTATAAACAAAGCAGATTTATCATCTCTCCTATTTATTGCAGCGTTATGTTCTTTAGCTCTTATTTCTAATTGTTTACTTGTATGTCCATAGTATACTCTTTTACAAATTCCACATATAATTTTATAAACCATACCTTTCTTATATTTTAAATCATCTAATATTTTATAGTTACCTATTAATTTATCTAAATCTTTACTGTTTGAGATCGGCGTATATTTGTATCTTTTTTACTATTTACATAATTTTTTAATAATGCATTATATATTTTAGGATGATATGAAATTTTTATCCAATTATTATCAGATTTGTTATTTCTATTATATTTATTTTTATAAAAAATATCTATACATTTACTTTTATAACCATACTTAATATATAAATTTTTAAATTGCTCTTTATGTAATTTAGCTATATTTCCATATGTATTATATTTGTCGTTTTTAATTGTGAAATTTTTAATAACTGCCATTTTTTGGGTCCATGCTTGTTGTGAATCGACAGCAATTATTTTCCTCATATTATCTTCTTTTATAAAATGATTTAATACAATTTTTTTATTATCATCTAAACTAAGCTCTATGTCTAAAAACAAAAAATAAAATATTTAGACATAGAGCTTAGTTTAGATGATAATAAAAAAATTGTATTAAATCATTTTATAAAAGAAGATAATATGAGGAAAATAATTGCTGTCGATTCACAACAAGCATGGACCCAAAAAATGGCAGTTATTAAAAATTTCACAATTAAAAACGACAAATATAATACATATGGAAATATAGCTAAATTACATAAAGAGCAATTTAAAAATTTATATATTAAGTATGGTTATAAAAGTAAATGTATAGATATTTTTTATAAAAATAAATATAATAGAAATAACAAATCTGATAATAAATGGATAAAAATTTCATATCATCCTAAAATATATAATGCATTATTAAAAAATTATGTAAATAGTAAAAAAGATACAAATATAGGTTGGGCAAACAGTAAAGATTTAGATAAATTAATAGGTAACTATAAAATATTAGATGATTTAAAATATAAGAAAGGTATGGTTTATAAAATTATATGTGGAATTTGTAAAAGAGTATACTATGGACATACAAGTAAACAATTAGAAATAAGAGCTAAAGAACATAACGCTGCAATAAATAGGAGAGATGATAAATCTGCTTTGTTTATACATTATTTAGAATATGGTCATAAAATACATTGTACTGAAAATATACTAGCATTAAATTACTTGAAAAATGTTAATAGGCGAAAAGTATATGAAACTAGTTATATTAAAAATAATAGTAATAATTGTATGAACATTTATAAGGGTTCAATTAATTTGACTAATAATTGGCTAAAATTAGATGATTGGATAGATAAATAAGAAGGATGTTAATATTTTAATGTTTTGTGTTTTTTTTGTGTGTTTTTGGGTATATATGAATATACTATAATTAATGAAGGAATATATTTTTATATATTTTTATATTTTTTTATTTTTTGTATTGTATTGTATGTATTCATGAAATAATTGATGATAATAATTGTTTTTTGTTGGTTGTATTATAAATAGATGTCGCTATATGTATGTTTTACGGTAATCGTGAGTAGACATATTGAAAAGGATACAAATTATATGTATCAAAAAAAGCTTTTTTATTGAAAATTTGTTATTTTCATGTTTTTTGTTGTATATATAGATATTTTATATATCTTATAATAAACTTTTAATATATATATATATGTTCACTAGAGCTAGCTTATCACTATCTCCAATCAAGCTTTAATTTGTAAGTGTCGAAAAAGAAAAAATTCAAAATCTCTAGCAGAACGTCATTATCTCCAGACCAACTAGTTTAGAGCATATGGCTCTCCTCAGTAGGGAGCTAGAACTCCGGATGCTAGATCTAAAATACCAACTCAAAAGTTAGCACTTATCTAATACATTACTATCAATTTGAAAACCTGAATTTTTCAGACACATAAATGTCTTCGAATTCATCCTTACAAAGCAGATAGCTATATGGATTAGAACTTAGTTCAGTTTCATCATATAT
>JAQFVV010009677.1:0-10681 GCA_028023455.1 Epiperipatus broadwayi | reverse complement strand
AAACAGTGAGAGTTACCCAGAATTCCTCTGCAAGCTTTATGATAAATGCTTAGCCAGAGCCAGCACTACCATATCTCTCTGTCAGAACCCCTCCCCAAGCCCCTGACCATGGTTTCCCGCCGTTGTACTCCTCAGAGAAGGTGTCAGGGTAGGTTCAGACACTAGATCTAAAAATACCAACCCAAAGCTAAGCACTTAGCTAAAAGTTATCTATTGAGTGGAAAATCTGAAATTTTTTGACATGTACATGTCTTCTATCCAACTTGCAATAAATGGCACCCTTATGGGGCTGATAGATCTTCAGCCATGCCATATAGTAGTAGTCATAACAATATAAAAAATTGCATAAGACTTTTTGGCAAGAGACTATAAATAGTCAAAATAAAGTCATAGATCCCTATCACATGACCCTATCCTTGTAAGTTATAGCAGTGAAATTGCCAATGCCTCTAAAGCTTTTATGTAATCTTTGTAAGAGCCAGCACCCAAAATATCTCTGTCAAGACCTCCTCCCCAAACCCCTGACTCATGGTTTCAGTGCTTTGGCACTCCTCAGAGAGGTGTCAGGGTAGGTTCAGACACTAGATCTAAAAATACCAACCCAAAGCTAAGCACTTAGCTAAAAGTTATCTATTGAGTGGAAAATTGATCTATGACTTTTATTTTGACTATTTATAGTCTCTGCCAAAAGTCTTATGCAATTTTATATTGCTATGACTACTACTATATGGCATGGCTGAAGATCTATCAGCCCCATATAGCTATTTAAATTGGATAGCTGGGTTTGAAGACATGTACATGTCTGAAAATTTCAGATTTTCCACTCAATAGATAACTTTCATTTTAAGTACAGCTTGGGTTGGTATTTTTAGATCTAGTGTCTGAACCTACCCTGACACCTCTCTGAGGAGTGCCAAAGCACGAAACCATGGTCAGGGGGTTTGGGGAGGGGTTCCTGACAGAGATATTTTAAGTGCTGGCTCTGGCTAAGCATTTATCATAAAGCTTGTAGAGGAATTGGCAATCCTCACTGTTTATAACTTACAAGCTTAAGAGATAGGGTCATGTGATCTATGAATTGATCTATGACTTTTATTTTGACTATTTAGAGTAATGTGATGTTTATTGACAACTCATGGTACCAAAAGGATTAAGTGCCATGAATGTTTGTTATGTAATGGAGAATAAGAATAACACAATATATCAATATTCATTCTGGATTCTATAAATGTTACTATAGTTAAAGTGACTATGAGTCAAATACAAGATCACATTCTAAACACCACTCATACTGATTACCTTAAATCACAAAATAAGCAACTAAAAAACTTTAGAAAATGTAGAAGTTCTTAAAAATTGAAAAGTAGGAGAAAAATATGATAGAAACTTAAAGTGTGAAGAAAAACATTTCAAGGTGGTAAATCAATTTGTTTAAAAGAATCTCTAAACAGTCAGTCAGTTGAGGCAAATGTATTTTGAGTAAGACAAATGTTTATGATAAATTGTCTCAATGGATTCTCTAAGAACTTGTCAGAAAAAATATAGTGTTAGAAATTAGGTAGTCTTTATGATGATGCAACATAAAATGTAAATGTTATAAGAAAATATTCAAACAGAATTTGAAGATAACCCCAAATAAAGGTCAGGAAAACTTAATTAAATTAAAGAAATTTAATTAAGAATACCTGTCAAGAGATAGAATATATAATGGAAATACCTGAAAAAACAACTGCAGTAAAATCAATCGTAAACAAAATCAATGAAATCTGACTGCTTAAAAACAAACAAAGGGAAACTTAAAGATAGAAATCTTGAGGTATAATAAAAAAAGCCAAAATGTTATTTAAAAATATTGATAAAAATAAAGATTTATATTTAGTGTATATTGTAAATTAGTAAAGTAGTTTATATAGAATTATTTTGTTGGCATGATGGCAGTACAATTATTGGTATGGAATGATAATAAGAAATCTGAATTACAAAAGTAGAAATAGCTTTCTATGCTGCTATTATCAAGGCTTGATAAATATTGTATATGAGCGGCATTAGAGATCTCCACTCCAAAAGGTGAATTACAAAGAAGTGAAATAGCAATATTCTGCACCATTGCTTTCATATTACTGAAACCATATTACTGCGTATGGAGAACTTTTTCTCTGGCTTTTGTCAAAGCATCAGCCAGAAGCTTAACTCCATTTACAATCATTCTGCAAAATAACTTGGTTGTTAGTAAGATAGCCAGCATTGACCTGTGGCCACCAACGCTTTCGATGGGCTTGGAGAACGTTTTTTCAGCTATTGTGTTATATGGGACTTTTTACATTGTAGCTAGTTTTTACTTGACTTTAAACATAAAAACGCACATAGATAAGGTTCAAATCGCATATAGTTGTTTAAGCCTCTTATTAAAATTATTATATATTAATTTTAAAGTGTGTTAATGTGAAGGATATGTACTATCAGTGGTATTTCGGGAACATCCGATCTTGGTATATATATGCCATAAAAAATTATCTTTAATTTTAATTCATTATTTGATATGAGGACTATTAATGAGTATAGGATCTTCTGAATGATATCTTACTTAATTTCAATATGTATGATGCATTCTTTTGCTAAAACTCTGTGGTGGTATTTCTTCTTGTTTATTTTTTAATCTAATACGAACGTTTTTTGAAAGAAACAGCAGTTTATGATTTGCTGTCGGGTAGTCTTAAAACACTAGTGAGATATTAAATTCATAAAAAATGGAAAGCCATCTTCCCGGCAATGCAAAATGCGCAAGTTCTTCTATTTGTTTTAGATGCAACGAGGGACACAGACGTAGTTTATAAATTTTAATTTCTAAAATAAAAAACAGCAAAAATAATAAAATTTAACAAATGATTTATTTTCTTTATTTTATTTTATTAAGGGGTCCTTGAGAATAAGCTCGTAGATTTTTTTCTTTTTTAAAGTAATAAAGTGGGGCAAACATGAAATAAATTAAGGTACTGTATATTCTTTTAAGTATTGACAGAAAAAGAAATCAAAAATATCTCGAATTTTGAAAATAGTATTTATTAAATAACACTATTTATCCATACAGCTTAATAAATAATTGGTATGTTATTTTTTCATAGCTGGGAATTTATTTGCATAAAGGCTTACACCTGAAGCGCTTTTCTAAAAGAGACTATTTATTATAATAATAACTATTCAACAATGTCTATGAAAAATATAAAACTTCAAATGTGTTGACTGAAACCATATGAAAATCTCAGGCTGTAAAAAAATAAGAATTTTTTTTCTTCTTTTTATTTTATATTCACATATATACTTTTTCTACTATTTGCATAAAAAAATCTATACTGATTAATCCAAAAATACACTGTAAAAAAAAACTCATTGTTTTCAACCGCTTCTACGGCTCTTTACTCTTTATTATCTGACGTCACACTAATTTCGCCAGTTCTATGCTGTACTATCGTTTGATAGGTTTTGAATAGGTTTTAAAATGGGTAAGATGGTGCCTCTTCCAATTTATTTTACAAGTAAAAAATAAAAAAAAAACGCATTTAAACCTAAACAAAGAAAGAACATCATTTGTAATTGGTTACAAAGTGAGCTTCTCAGCCGCAAATGACATTCTGATTACCTGGAGAACAAAGAAACTGCCCAGATCAAAGAAAAATAAAGAAAAATGCTGAGATTTTTACTTTGAATGCAATTTTAAGTATTAAAAAATATAATTTCAGAAATTAAACTCAGTTTTTTTTAAAAAATACTAAAAAAACACAAATT
Organism: Epiperipatus broadwayi; assembly: GCA_028023455.1. NCBI lineage: Eukaryota > Metazoa > Onychophora > Udeonychophora > Euonychophora > Peripatidae > Epiperipatus > Epiperipatus broadwayi. The sequence goes on along the minus strand of JAQFVV010009677.1, from coordinate 6,898 downwards.
ATTTTCTAAAAATATTGAAGATTTTAGTAAAAATATTAAAAGAAATATTTAAAAAGAAATATTTACTTTTTCTATAAACGTAAAAGCCGACCTTTTTTTGTTTATATTTAGCTTTTATGCTGCTCTAAATTGAATATTTCCAGAACAAATAAATAGCAATCTATTTCTTTTGAAAGAACTCTTCTGTTTCTCTTTCATAACCTGAAAAATTAGTAACATACTTTTATAAACGAATCTGAGTTAAATCTAATATTTATGGGCTAATATGTGTTTTAATAATAGGGTTTATTTTCGGTCTGGGAGTTAGCTAATTAAAAGATTTATCTTTTACCTTAAGTACAACCTAATAATATAATTAGGGGTTAAAAGGTTAAAGAATTCATATAACATGGATTATTAAAAAATAAAGTTGGCATCTGCTTTAAAAATCCATTAACCATTAATGATGTATATCATCAACTGAAATATGGCTTCAATTGCGCTTTGAAGAATTTGTTCTGGTTTCATTAAAGATTCAGTAAAAATGTCCATCTAAATTTAAAGGAAGTATATATGGATATCTCTTTGATATAGTGTCAATATTTATAAATCACCTTAATAATGCAATTATGTAGTAGATACAAAAACATAATATCGATGGCACTACCGAAGGAATTATTAAATGTAATAGTAAATGCTGATTTACATTTATTCATTATATTCATCGCATATCTATTAGAAGTAAATCTTTCTTTTTATATATAAGTTGAAAAGACATCCATTAATTTTATATCTGCTTTTTATAGATTGTAGATATTATAAAATCTTTATTAGTCATAGTATCCAAATAAATATACATGGTTAAATTAAAGAAAAAATATAACAAAAGTGATATTAAATGAATTATGTGGAAATTGATGTGTGATAATGTTCAATATTTAAATGTTCATACATCAGTAGAATTTGAATCAGGAATATGTGATGTGGTGTAATGATCTTTAAAAAATGAGATGATGTGGCTAGATGTACTCATGATGAAATCATACTAAATAACCCAAAGGCAAAAGTGTAAAATACAATTTTGCTCTAATATTATTGCTCCATAATTATAGTGTATTGAAATAATTGCATATGGATTTGTGGCCAGTTTAAGTATTTTGAACTTTGATATTGAATGTCTTATTAATGTTTCAGAATGTTTAGTTTTATTTGAAGGTTTTCTCTTGAATATATATATATGCAAGTAACCACACATGCATGTCTGTTGTTATAAAGAATAATTGCTTTAAAGAAAGCAACTAATTGGAGAAAATAACTATAGTTGATTGGGATTATGAATAATCATTGAGTAGATTTTATTAAGATAACTTATTTAAGTTTTATATTCTTAATAACGAGCTATAATTAGCTAAACTTTTTTACCAATTAAATTTTAACAAATTTAAGTCAAACATATATATAGTCAAAATAAAAGTCATAGATCAATTCATAGATCACATGACCCTATCTCTTAAGCTTGTAAGTTATAAACAGTGAGGATTGCCAATTCCTCTACAAGCTTTATGATAAATGCTTAGCCAGAGCCAGCACTTAAAATATCTCTGTCAGGAACCCTCCCCAAACCCCTGACCATGGTTTCAGTGCTTTGGCACTCCTCAGAGAGGTGTCAGGGTAGGTTCAGACAACCTACCCTGACACCTCTCTGAGAAGTGCCAAAGCACCTAAACCATGGTCAGGAGTTTGGGGAAGGGTTCCTGACAGAGATATTTTAAGTGCTGGCTCTGGCTAAGCATATATCATAAAGCTTGTAGAGGAATTGGCAATCTCACTGTTTAAAACATATATATTCCTCTAATTGTGCAATGCATATATTGACTTGCATCATACATGATTTAAATACACACATGATCATGACATGTTTGATTTTCTATGACCTATGTTAATTTTATTTGTTTATTTATGCAATGCAAATGAACTGCCATAATTCTAATCATGGGTTATATTTATTTTAATTAATAACAATAATAATTATATGCTATAGCCACAGAAGGCAGAGGGATAGGTGAAGTTTAGCTGGCAAATAATTTAGTATAATTTTATATCTATTCCATTCATTTAACATACTTGGTATCTAATAAAGGGTTAGTATTCTTCATTATTTAATTCTATATTGTAATGGTATGAGTGAGAGTTTAAAGTCAACTGTCACATATCAAACTTTTTTAACATTTCAATATAGTGAATTTTATGAAATATTTAGTCTGACTTGATGTAATAAGGTCTCTACCCAAGGGTATTAAATCTATTAATTCTCTTACATCCATTTGATTGGTCATGGGACTCCTTTTTTCAATCAATTTAATTACATTCATACAATGATAGTATGTCTTAATTAATTTGACTATATGGCCATGATCATCTAAATATACCATTCATACCATTACAATATATATATATTGTGCCCTTTTCTATAGGTCAATGATACTTATAAATGGTCAATTACTAAAAAATTTAAAATTAATATTATATAGTATTTAAAATTATAGATTATATTAAGCAGTAAAAGATTAATATGATATATTTAATAATAAATATTGTGATGGTGAGAATTGTATCTAATTCTATATTTTTCTAAATTGTTTTTCAAAATTTTATATAATTATTTTATATAATATAAGTAGCAAATTTATTAAGACAGATAAAATTAGACTAAACACCGGAAATGACTACGTGACTGTCTGGAATATTCTATGTATAAGCACTGGTTTAAATTAATACTAATAATTAAAATATTTAAATAGTATATTATAGAAGTGGATGGAATTGTCACACATCATAATAAAAATAAGTAGTATACACCTTTATTAATTATTGTTTCAAAATTGTTTTAAAGGTAGTTAAATTGTAATAGATAATAATTGATTTAAAAATAATAATGAGTTAACATTTAAGTCTATTACGTCATGATTTTAAAACTTTAGAAATTGTTTATAAATCCAAGTAGGGATTGACCAATAAAAAATAGATCTTGGCAGACAACCAAAATCGCGCCAACTAATTGTATAAACGGGGGAGAACAAAAATGTGTTGACTCCAGAGCAGAGGTAAAATTTTAAGCTCTCTAAATTTTTTTTTCTTCAATTTATTAGTCAATTTTATTATAATTTTAATAATATCTTTGAAAGAAACAAACTGACAATTTAAAAATCATCCGAAGAGAATCTTAGAATAATATGTTTTAAAAAACATTTTTCATAGTAATGTTTCACTAACTTTACAGTAACCATAGTGAATTCTATCGAAATATAATCAGAGTTTTCAATAGAAAATGGATAGATTCTTAAAGCCAAGTTGTAAATTCTAATGTTTCCAGATATGTTAATATTATTCGTTGATATAGTTATATAGCGTATCACTATATGAAAGCTGTTTTACGTGCGTATAAAATCAATGAAAGGACATTGTGCGCAAAGTTAATGAAGATAATGGAAAATAAAAATAAGTATTATTCGTATAAGAATAAATGGACAAAAGGAATTTTAATATTGAAATAGTTTGAATTGCTTTCTTTAAGATGACTTGAGAAAATACTCTAGAAAATAGTTAAAGATCGAAAGTAGTGTATATAAAATAATAATGAATGAAAGTGAAGTTTACCAAGGAAAACACTTGCCTAAAGAAAAAAAAAAAATTTTACAGAAGAGAAATATAAAATATTGGATCCATGGAAAATGCAATTGGTACTGTAATTATTAAATAATTGTAGTTTAACTAGAAATAAAGATGCATCAACGCGCCGAAGGTAATATTCGCCAGAACATTAAAAGCTTAAATTGGGATAACTAAATAAAATGTTTTCTAATAATTTTGGATTAACACTAAAACTAAAGATCATCTAAACAGTTTATTAAATGAACTAATTTATTTAAAACTTTAATAAGCATAAAGGAGAACATTCGGACAAAAAAAGAAATAATAAATATTAGGGGACTAACCAGATATACCGTCAAAAAATATGTGATTATGGTTTGAATTATTTTCTTTACTAATCTAAGTTAAACATTAAGTTTTTAGATAGCGATAGGAAAACAAAATACATTAATTCGTGATATAACATTATATGAAATAATATGTTTTGATTTTGAATTTTAAAATAAAATTGTATGTATGTGGGAATTTGTATATTTGCGATGCTCGGAGAGAAAAGAAACCTACTACGAACTCTGATAGGAAGATAAAAGATTGTTTTTGGTAAACATTTATGAAATTATTAACAGCTGATATATAATGTATGTTTTATTTATTTAGATCAGCTGAGAATCGAATGAATGTAGCGCAAAAGTTTTATTGTTATTATTGTTGTAAAATGCATTTTGAAAACAACACTCTGAAACACTTTGAGATGTGATTAGATTTTTAAAAATATGCATGCGATAATCATTTTATGTGTTATTAATATAGTTCAATATAACCGATGGTTATGTGATATTTTCTGTTAATTTTCAGATTGGGATAATTAAATGTTATTTTAACATAACGTAGATGTTGAACCTACAGTGTAATAAAGCAAGACAAATTGTTCTTATGGAATAAAATGTTTTTATATTAGCGAATTTTGTTTATTGTTTAAAGTAGTTAGTATTTTATCGATGTTGGATACAGTAAAAATCTCGAGAGATAGTTTGGGTAGTGACTTGGTAGTACGTGGTGATTCGGAAACCAAGAGGATGTATTAGAAACAGGATGCTACAGGGAGTGAGAATAATAGGTAGTTTTAGATGTTAATCAGCGTAGTTAACAAGCCCTACGACTGGTACACATGTTGTCTTGGACAGTCGTATTTTATATATTTCTTGTGAGTCGTACTAGATGTTTGGTAAAGCTGAGTAAATAGCTGCCACATCATGCTTATCACCAAGGTTATTAGACAATGAATGTCGGACCTATTCACACTGTTCCATACATTTTTTTGAAGTATATTGCGGATAAGTTATCTATCTATTTTCCCGATATCCTATACATCTTTGCTATCTTATCTGTATTTATTTGCAACTACATCATTATATGATAAGTCTATTAAAGGGGAAACAATAGATATTTTTGAAAAAAGATGTATGTCATGCTATTATTTGGAATAAGAATAATTTAAGTATTAATGAAGAGTAGATTATGATTATTGAAAGAAAGATGCAGATATCCTAAGAAGGGAAGGAGTTAGAGAATTATTTTAATTCCTTTAAGAAATGAACTATAATTTTATAAAAGTATATCCGAATAGAAATATAAAAAAAATATTAAATATAATTTCACGTTTTCTTATTGTTAATTATATTTTAAAAAATATAAGTATTGCATATTTAAAAAATACAATAACAAGCAATAATTATAGTATATGTGAAATGTAACAGGTGATAATTAAACTCGTGTTATAGTATTATACATGAGTATGGCTTATGGAATAAATGTATTATAGTTTACGAGCATTGGAGAACAAACGTTAAAAGTAATAATAATATTTGAATAATATGCGGAGTGACTTATATAAAGTTACAAGAAAATGTAATTTTCTTTTAAAAACCATATTGATTGTAAAATTATGATGTTATAAATGATGTTTATCCACATAGATAATTTATAATCTTCCGATCTTTTAATATTAAAAGGTAAAGAATGGTGTTACCCATAAAATAGTTAAAATAAGTGATATGATAAACCTAATGAGAAATAAATAAATAACTTTTAAAAGGCATAATAAGTTTAATTAACGATAAAAGAAATATAAATGTGTATAATTCAGCTATTGTAGTGTAAAGAAAAATGAGGATATCCCTTGTAAATAGATGTAGATGGATTTGTTTGTTTTATTTATTTTTATTGATGTTAATAAAATTTTAAAATTTGTTTATTAAAACTTGTGTCTGAGTTTTGTTTTCTCTACATCATTGCATGAATTCACAGGGTATGTTCACAACCATTAAACTAAGTATATGATTGTTTGCACAAAAGATAAATAGAGAAGTATGTTTAATCTTAAATATTTATTGATGTTCTTATAATTAAATAATTATAAAATTGCATTGCGTTACTGGTCATCAATCCATTATCATAATATTTTGCTAAATTATATGCTATTAGTTGAGCTCTTCCGATCTTTATTTATCAGATTATCTAAACACTGCCACTTATTAATTTATTTTATTACTTAAAGATAAAAAGGGGGATATTAGATTATTAACTAATTTATTACGGTTATAAATTTGCGATGAAAGAAAAGCTGTACTAGTTGGATTAAGCAATGAAGATTGTGATTATTATTGTTTTATTATTAATCTAATTGCAGAGTAGTAGATTATGACATAAAATCCCTTATCATATTTTGCTACCATATGTTTATTAACATATGAATAAATTTAAAAACCTGAGATTATTTCATTTGAGCTAGATGATTACTATTATTATTATTAAAGATAAAAGATTAATACTTTAATTGTTAAATGAGTCTTAGTGATTAGAAGTTGCGGAAGTCATAAGAATACTATGTAGTTATTATGTGTAATAATAGTATAAGGTGGGATAGTGTTCTATATGCCATTGAGGTGGTATCCTGTGGGATATTGTCTCAATGTAATCTACCTTGTCACCCGTATTTCCACTTCTAGTCTCATGAATTCCTGAATATTTATTTGAGTTAGTTTAAAACAGAACCTAAGTTAATTTTAAGAAACTTGAGCTAGTAAAGCATTTAATTGAATATTTCATTAATTATTAGAGCTAGAACCCGGTTAGGTGATTTTCACTATATTATATTTATTTTGGGGGAAGTGGAGATGCGGGAACGGGGCGGTTAGATTATGGCCCTCAATGTGATTGGCCTGATGTGTAGTGGAGCTACACACGATGACAAGGGCAGAATATATAT
>JAQFVV010009676.1:0-10685 GCA_028023455.1 Epiperipatus broadwayi | reverse complement strand
TTGTAACGATATATAAATATGTCGTTACATTAATTTAAAATAAAAACTTAAAAGTTCGCAAATAAAAGTAAAAAACTAAACGCTAAAATTAAAATGTTTGTTAAATGTATATACATTCGCACAGATGCCAAACTTTAAGAATTTTTTTTTAAAAAAAAACAAATAAATAAGTATTTGAACGTATTTTTTTATAAAAAAAAAGTACAAGATTTAAAAATAAAAACAGGTATTAATTAATTCTTGTAATCTGTAAATGGAAATGATTGTTTATAAATTGTTTGAAAAGCAAGCTAGCCTTGGGCTCTTGTATAATTAAAATGATCTGATGAAAGATAGATAAGAAGAAAAGAGAAATTAGCTTGACCAATGGAAGCACTAAGCCTTGGCTCGGACCCTAACGAAAGTGATGGATTAGTGACGTTTTGTTGATTGAATCCGTGTGGATTAATATAAAAAGGGAAATACAGTTTTTTCTGACAGTTCCAGCGTTGTGTGTTTGAGAGTTGTGGTAGGATGCACATACCACACTCTCTATTTAAAAAAGAAAAAGGAAAAGACTGTGATACCTTGAACCAGCTATTGCCATCTCCAGAACATTATCTTCCAATGGAGGCGTCGCGGGAATTAAAAGCAGAAACCTGGACTCTTCTACCGTAAGCTACATTGACATGAACTCTAAATTTAAAAATAATTAAGAACTTTCGTTCAAGCTTATGAACTTCCATCTGACTTTTTTAAGTTTAAAATCAAATTAATAATGTTTAATTTTATATGTTTTCCGATTGATAAAAATCATTTCCATTTTTTTTTCTCTTATTGTATAAATTATTTATTGTTTAAATTTTAAATGATGAAATTTAGGTTGGGTATAGACGTTGCATAGATTCGTTAGCGGTTGATTATGTTGTGGTTTCCACAGTCGATTAGAATATATAAGTCAACGATGTTAATGCGGGCATCTTACGATGAATGCCATGGGGCCTTGTGTATTCCCTTTTGCAATTGACGTTATCGATGATTTTGTATTTTGATCGATTGTGTTTAATTTGGATGTTTTTGACCGTGGAATCTGTGCAGCCAATCTATACTCAACATTTTAAAAACAAATTGTATAAAAATAATCTGTGCGAACGTATTTAAATGTTAAATTTAAGTCGGGCGTGAATGGCTATATAGTTTTGTAAAGTTATATTAAGGGAGGGTAATCTTAGGTTATTCATTTCGTAGTTGAATTGGTTCAATGGATTGGATATATTTGTGTAATTGTAGATGTAGTATGAGATTCACTACAGGCAGGATTATATATATACGCCACACACCTTCTGTTTGCCTATGGATGGGTTTGTAAGACGGCAAAGGACCGCAGTCCATTCCTATGGAGTTTTATGTTTATTGTTCTACTTGCCAACAGATGTGACATTCCTGTTGGTGGAGAGACAATGTCTTCTCTAATTCTACTTACTGATCAGATGTACATTCCTGACAGTATAGTATTTTGTGTTGTCGTATTTTCATGCTACATTGAATACATAAATGTATCAGATGGATTGGCACCGGTTTGATTGCGAAATTTGTTGCCTAAGGTTAAATCAAGGAAGAATATTTTCTTTTCAAATGCAGATCTATGTGGTCTATTCATACTCGACTATCTAAATAAAATATTAAACTCATTGAAACTTAGTTAAATGTAAAATTAAAAGTTAATATAAAAATCTAAAATGTTAAACTTATTCCTCAAATTAGAATGATTTTATATGTGCGTAAATAAATATTTTTATGTGTTAATTTCTGGCAGTGGCTTTTACTCTTTTATATTTAAGATATAAAATTTATATTTTATTATCTCTGCTACTCCACTGAGCTAGTGACTTGGGCTAATGATCTGAATATTTAAATAAAGTGGAATCTTAACAGCGCGTATCTGCCTACTCTATAAATTTTTCTAGGTTTAAATGCCTAGATGGCGCTCTGTAGAGCAGATATCGTAGTTTGCGGTTAGATTCGATCTTCACTTTCATTTCGATACAGAACTAATGTAATCAAAATTTCTTCCTATTTATATCATTGCATATTTTCTTATCTTTATCTTCATACTAATTAAATCTTGCCTTAATAATTAGTGTATTATAATTTAATCACAAACAAAATCTTTTATGTTTTTTAATTCCCATTTTTTCTTACCATTATTATTTCGTTAATTAAAAGAATAGGACTAGCATTTCAAAATTCCATAATTAATTATTTTTTATTAAACAAAATGACTATACTTTTGTTTTTATTTCTTTAAGCAATCTTTTTCTATAATTAATTATTTCTTATCTTTTCTTCTGGAGTACTTTACTTCTTTGAAAACAAATGTTTATTATGATTTTCAACTTCTATATTTCCAGTGATTACAATTTATATTTTATAATTCTTTTTCTAATTTCAACTACAAACTAAATTTTCTTCTTATATAAATATAACATATTTAATAAATTTTCTGTCACATTTATAAAATATAACTTTGATTTTTTTTTAATTCGTCAAATCGTTTTCCAGATGTAAAATAAAAATACTGTCAAAGCAAAAACTTCTATTACAAATAATTGAATGTTTTGCAAATATAGATTTATATCTATTACAATGTTCTGTGGATAGATTTAAGTCTGTTTTTGTAGAAGATTCAGTTATTTGTAATAAAAGTTTTTGCTTTGACAGTGTTTTTATTTTACATCTATAATTTTGTACAATAAAATTTTAACGATTATATATGTAAAAAGTAGTAGTATTTACTATTTGCCCATCTCTTGTCAAAGTTCTTTTACATGAAATTAGGAAGTCACTTATATACTTTGTTATGCTGCTTGACCAAGTATTATAAAGCATGTATATATCTTTCCAATGTTATATAAGAGCAGTGTGAAAAGGCTTGAGCAGATTCATTACAATACAGTATCACTTTTTCACAAGATATTGTAAGGCATAATAGTAATGTCTTCATTTCAATGTGAAGAGAACTGGAAAGATAATCTCACCCTCTATTTAGTTCTTTAATTCTACAATATTGACATCAATTATTACATGTAGTAGTTAAAATCTTCAAACAATTAGGATATTTGTTAGTAAGTGCTTTAAAGAAACAAAAACTGCACACAAAAAATAAAAGTTACTTATATGCCATTGACAATATATTTTTTATTATTCTTATATATTATTGAAATAAGATACTATTTAATTTTGAAATTATATGTATAATAAAAATATATTACCCTACATAGTTTAGTACAATGGTAGACTATAGATTCTGGAATGTAAGGTCTTGGATGGATTTCAATTTTGGCACTTCTTGCTTTCAAATTCCTTATGAATACCAGAGCAGTAAAACCATTCAATTATTCATTTTTCAAGAAAATATATGGTTGAAAAAATATAATTGAATGAAAGGTAAATGAAAGTTATTGTCTTGTTAATTCACCAATAATTATTCTAATATTTATAACATTATTTTTTCCCTCATTCTTTCTCCATTTTCTTTTACCTTATTATGTTCTGCCATTTATCTTACTTCCAGTTCTGGATGTAATGGACCTTTCATGCTATCAGTCACCACTGTGTTAATCTTATTATTTGTTTGTGCAATGCCATGTTTAATCTTTAATTATACTATATGTCAATTATTCATAAACAAGTATAACCATTCCAATTCCAAGGTAAAAAAGAAAAAGAATAAAAAGGAAAAAAACTATGCTAAAAATGAGTTTTGCAAATGCTATACAAACCAATTTGTAAAGTCCACATATAGAACATGCTGGTTCACTTTTATGGAGATCCTCTTTTCCCATGTGATGAAAAATACCTTTCTAACTTTTGTTTTTCTTTGATTGGTTGTAATTCTGATAAAAGAAAAAACAATGAATGAAATACTATAAAGAACACATAATTTCATTATTATTTAGAGATCATGGCAACAAGTGTTTCCTGAAATTATATTAGCCCTGAAATAGTTGAATAATATTTTGTCAGACTATTGATTTACCACTTAAGTAGAGAATTTTTCTGCACTTATGAATTACGGTCTTTATAATAAAAAATAATCCGATGTTATAACAATGAGAGAGTCTTATTATTATTGAGGATTTTTCACATAATATTTTTAAAATATGATTGAATTTATATAGAGTATTCTTTATTTTGCTAGAAATAAAACCAAGATCTTTTAGATGCTATGTTATTGCCAATCTCTAAACAAAAATATATAAAACATAAGAGCACAGTACTAATTTATAAGTTTAGAAGAACTACTACTTCACTTGTCAGTCTCATCATCATCACTCATGATTCAGAAATGAGCAAATCTTCTTTGCATTTTACTGATGTCAATTATCTTAATTGAAAATATAAGTTTACATTTATTTAATATTATGTTTTTTTATATGAAAAAGCATACACTCAAATAAATGTATTTCCATATAGAATTTAAATCTTTTAGATAGTACTTTTATTATTATTTGAATATGTATAAGATGTGAATACACATTATCAGTTGTGTAGCAAGTAATAATTCTAGTGTCAAGCTGATAATATCGTAAATGAAAATTAATTAATTATTTTCCTGGTTTAGAGTAAACAAAAATTAGTTAATGGTTTTTTTACATAAATAAAACGCTAATTAAAAATTTGTTTCAAAAAATAATTAATCGATAGTGTTTGAAATTCTAAAAAAATTTAAAAGATTAATTTATCTAATATCAAATACAGAATTATGGTTTTAAAAAACAATTAATTATCAAAGATGATTGACTGTTCTATAGAAAGAATAAAAAAGTTATAAACCAACAAACTGAACTGTCCAAAAGTATTTTTTTTTTTTTTTTTGCCTTTGTTTGAAAATAAGCACTGTATTTAGCATTCATTATCTAAGGAAAATATGAATAAATAATAGTAGATATCTGCCTCCTGAAATATCAAATCAGGTACAAATAAAGGCCACCCTATTCTTCATTATTATCTAGTAAGCCTTTGGGTAATTTTGAATGTTTGTCATTATAAATAAAACCTTTAAAGTTCATGCAGTTACTCCTATTACTAAATATAAATATTTGTTATTATATAAGTATTAGTTTATAAATTTTAAGGGAAATTATATAATTTATATTATATTAACAAATTCACTAGAATAGAATAATCAATTATTAAATTCAGAGTTGAACTAAATCAAGTTTTATTTGATCTTAGTTAATCAAATTATTTGCTTGTTCATTCTGCAGTTGATATCATTTGCTACAAATTAGATTTTTTCTTGATCACTGCAGAGAAGGCACAAATTATGTTAATATGTAATTACATTTATTTTTTTAAATCATGAAATTGATTATCAAAAGGAAAAGTAAATAAAGTTAAAAACATACAATTAATTTACCTTCTATAATAACATGATTCATTTTATATCAACTATGCTTGCTGGCCATTTATATAAATAATTAATGGATATCTAGTGATACTGTTTAACTATGTTTTGCTATTAGGATCATCTAATAATCAGAGAATAATCTATGGATCGGTTTAATATTACCATGTAGTACCCATTTATTATTCATACTTTAATTTGACATATCCAATTAAACATTTTTCTATAAACCTACTCATTGCTAAGGCAAGATACTTACTGCTACTTAAAATAGAGTTTCAAATTACTAATTAATTTTGTAAATTACTATTATATTAGATCATAATGATGTCATTATTTCATAACCAATTGATATAAGTATTGAACTCTAGATAGCAATACAAATAGATTTTTGCAAACAGTTTTTAGATAGCCTGCCCTCTTAGGCACAAGCCAGCCCTCTATCCCATAAGGAAGTCATCTTTTATTCTTATTTTATTATCCAAACTAATGACATAAAAATTTAAAATATCTTCAAGCTTTCAAACCAAACCAACTGTATGGATAACTATACAGATCTGATACTATGTTTTGTGTATTCGATAACCAAGATGAATGCCAACAAAATTACAAAAAAAAAAAAAAAGATTATACTATAAGCCAGTGACGAAGCATGACTTTTTTAGGAATGGAAGCACACTACATCTTTTTTAATAATGTTTTTAGCTAATATTGAAATGGTATATTTCGTTTGTTATATACATTTCACCTATTTACCCCTACATTTCTATCTGTGCCAGGTTTAAACCCTTAAAGAGTACCCATCTAAAGACCCCAACATGGCTGTATATGTGATGCCACACATATCTGCAAATATAATATCTGTAATATAATTGATATTGCAGCAGATATTTATTCTAAAGTCTATATGTTTTAATTTATCATTTATTTAAATTTAAAAGTCAATTTATATTTTATATACTTAAAATTGCATGTATAATGTGTAGTTCACATATAACTGGTACATATATAGTGTCATGTTAGATCATTTCATAAGTTTTATAAATTTGACTTAAAATAAGTTATAAACAAGAATCACCCATACGCACCTGATTTAGTATAGCTTAAAGAATCCAGATTTTGGTTTTGACAACAATATTTTTTTTAAATTGCATTTTTCTAGTAAATAAGATTTAGCCAACTGGAAGTATTGCTAAATCTTGGTGGGATAGAAATGATCAAACTTAGCCAAAAGCATTCTGTTAGTGAAACAAAGGATTGAAATTATTTTAGTAATTAAAAATATCACAGTTCGAAGGTGCTAATGGATTTACTCGTGGAATACAATTTGTTTATTAAAATTACGAGTTGATTTCAGCCCAGTATGCTACTATACTCCACACCAGTTTTAATTTTAATATGTTGGAGTAAAAAATGGTGATCTCTACCCCCATCCTATTTGTGAAATAATGTATCATCATCATCATAGAGATGGGAAAACATTCTGCCAATAATCCGCTGCAAGGAGATCAATTTTAGCTACCATCCACTATCCAGAAGTGCTGATGGATAAACTGCTGAGAAGTCAGGTAACAACTTTTCTAAACATCACAGAGAGCTCTAAATGTACTTTAAACCTTAGTCTTTAAAGCTATAACTTATAATTTAAAATAAATGTTCAAAATTTAATTCTTTAATTTCGTGACTAAATTAAATATGAAACCCATTATAAATCTTACCTATGATTATGTTTGTAAACTTTAAATGTACTATTCTAAAATAGAATCTATTTTCTATTCTATACAGTGGTTATGCCTATATTTTTATCTATTTTATTTCTCAAAATTTCATTTTATTATATTTAATTTTATAATTCTTTAGCAAAGATATTGTAATTCATATCTTCAACTTAATAAACCTAGATAAGATGTATTTAGCTTATTTTGTCTGCTATTTTGAAATCTTATTGTATTAATAATAATAACTGACCACTCTGTGCCCATTATTATGATATTTTTGATTTAGTTTTATATTAATTAAATATTGATTATGGTTTGCACAATTGGAATTATAAATTGAGTTTAAAAGATTCATTTTATCAAAGTAATAGAGTAGCCATAGAGATACAGATGGACGTATATTTTGTAATGTATTATTAATTTGACCCCACTAAATATACCTTTTTTCCCTAGTGAAATCTGACTCTAGATGCAGCTTAACTATCTATTAAACTAGATTAAACCTAATACTATTATACTTATATAATATATAGTCACTTACATAATCTGACCTTACGGCATACAAAATAATAATAAGACAATAGTCTACATTCCACTTTGGCACCTTCAGTGGTGAAGATCACTAGATCATGAAGTCCATCTAGAAGTACAGCATGTTTTTATTTTACTTGCACCAATTTTTACATACTAACTAATATATACATATTACATACATCTAGAAAAATCTGGAACTCTTTTATGTGTTAATCAGACTGTGATTAGTTTAAATATAGATAATACATTATCAATATATTTTTATATTGCAAATGCTTTTAATATTCTTGTGTTTTAATTGTAAATTAGATTTTAGCATTGTATGAACTTCTTATAATCAACCTATAATGCATTGGTCAAACTCATTCCTTGCTGAATATAAAAACAATTCAACTGTTGGTAAAAAAAATTAAAAGTCAACAGAAATTCCATATAAAAAAAAAGTTTGAATAGTTCGTGCTTTTTTTACGTTTAGCAAAATAGTTGAGATTTTTTTTACACTTTGCAAAATAGCTTATATACTCTAATATATTTATTGATCTTACTACACTATTGTATGTGCAACTTGTTGGATTGATTTTGTGAGGTTGAATATGTACATATTTTAGTGCATTTTTAAATTGAATATTATTTAAAGCTTTTGAAAGTTTTAGTGAATTTTTCTATGGAAGCACCCATTCCGTTCAATACATGGACGCTTCGTCCCTGCTAATAAGTTCAAAGAAAATCATCAATAACAAAAAATATTATATTTATTTTCCATTGCATACATAACACTTTATATGAGTGATATGACTACTGACAAATGACCCACAAATAAATTTATACACTTATATCTCATTCCCAAGTTCAGCATTTACTAACGTGATCAATTGAGATTGATTTAAGTGACTGCTTCCATACATGCTAATATTCTCCCCCAGTTACTTAACTAGCCTCTGACTCTACTATTCTTAAGCCTTCATGAATAATTAAAAGAATTCTCTGCACAGTCCTCATGAAGCCTTATCGGGTGTACACAAAATAAAATAAGACTATGCAATCTGTTTAAATCCCTATCCGGCTATTGACACCTACAGAGGTCTGGTCTCTGAAATGTCGTCCCTCATGGCAGAAAAGTCACTATAATTTTCCCACCAGCTTTTTCTCTAGGTCCTTTCTTCTAACATCCCCACGACACAACAGCAGGTAGCACTATTTTTGAAAGGTAAGCAAAAACAACTTCTCGCTTTTCAACACACACCTATTTAGATCCTTTGTTGTTTTTATCTGGTATTAATATTATAAACGGTAATAGCTATTTTCTTTGGGCTATCCCCTCCCAGTGCTACATCTTTTACCAAATTATCATTAAGCTTTAATTGCATACATACACATTCCTTTCAACTGCCATTAGTCTTTCAGATATTAATTATACTAACACTTACTTTTTTTCTATTGTTTAATTAGTTTTAAAATAACTTTTTGTTTTAATCAAACAATACTATATTTTCCTATACTTCACTATTAGACTTTTACTTCATTATTATTCACATTTTATCTTTCAGCAATCTTTTTTCATTGCTCTTAACTTATAATATCTTCCTATTTAAGTTTCTTTTTGCTTTTTTCTGGAGTCATAAATCCTAGCTTTATAACTTATACAAACCTACAGTTTCTCAAGCAATATTTACCTAATTAGAACACCTGCCCCACTCCAGAAAATACCCCATTTTGTTTATTATACATAATCTTGAAATCTATTCGGTTTCCGTTTCTTCCGAGTAGGTTTCGATCATTTTTTTTAACCATACACTTTCCGATTCTGCCTGTTCTGTATGGATTTACACATGTTCTTTTTCTTCAGATTTTTCGTCTATAATGGCATTATCATTTTGGAACCTTTGGGTTGCACATTTGCTTTTTAGTTCCTAAATTCATCATTCCAAAATCGAATGTGTCTGTTATTTCCTGCCCTCTAACATGGTTTTTATAGTGTCTATATGTTAAATCATTTCCACCCCTAATAATTACCATATGATTTGACAAAAATCTTTTCTACTTTCCATTTAAGCCAAGTTTTACCCAACACATCACGAATTCATACTGCGGCTCCAATTTGAACTTCGATTTATCATAATTACTTTGGTTCACTCTTTTTCCCTCTGAGTGGATTAGCGATAATTTTGTTCTTAATCTCCTTCCCAGTAGCAGCTCCAGTTACTATGCATAGTGTTGAATGTTACCAAAGCATTATTTCCTGCAAAGTATTTTGTAAATATATATAATTACTTTTTTAAATCTCTTTTTAATTTGTTGAACTGCTTTTTCAGCCATGCTATTTGATTCGAGATGGTACAGTGGGGTACTAATATGTCGAATTCTATTCTCCTTAAAATGCTTTGCACGATATGACTCATGAAACTTGTTGCATTATCTGGCATTATGATTTCCAATAATCTCTGTATTGAGAAAACTTTGTCAAAACACTTTATTATTTCCTCAGCATTCGTATTTTTTACTTTGTGACATTACTATTATTAATATAACTTTTCCTATGATCGGTACCTGTGTGGTTAATGTGCAGTCTCTCCCATGGTCTGGTTGTCTTAGGCCACACTATAATTCTTTGCCAGGAGTGCCATCTCTCTCTCTGGAAAGCATTGCACCTTTTAATGTATTTTTCAATGTCAGCATTTATTTTTAGTCACCAGGTGTAGCTACAAGCCAACGCTACTCCAGGATGGCCTTTATGCAACAATTCTAATACCCAACCTCAACTGCAGGCAGTATTACTGTTTTATCCCCTATTATTATTCATCCCTTACATACTGATAACCTTTTCCTGTTCTCCCAAAACCCTTGGTCTAAATAACCATATTTTGTTTTCGGCCAACCTTCTCTTATCCATTTAATTGACATTTGGTATCTCTGATTATCCCTTGCCCATTTTTCTACTGTTTCATTGTTTATCATCCTTGATTTCATACTATCTATATAATTCACCATCATTACAACTCCCTTCATTTTTATCTTTCGATGCATCTCTCACTTTTTTATCGGTT
>JAQFVV010009675.1:0-10695 GCA_028023455.1 Epiperipatus broadwayi | reverse complement strand
TTCATTGTAATTTAGCAATAAAGTTTTTAACTTTGACTGAAAAGATAACTTTGAGATTAATAACTTTATTAGGATGATTATCATACTACAACTTTTATTTTGTGCATGTGATTATGTATGATTTTTACCTTCTAGTTAATAACTAGATAACTATTTATCAATTACTATTTTGTAGATATATGAATTGTTTGAAACTCATCTAGCCTCAAGTAGATTATCAATTAGTAAGAATTGATCTATTGTAACAACAAATGGCAAATGGTTATCTCTGTTTATATGAATATAATTTCCTTATTTCTATTCTTTATTATGATAATAATCCATGAAAATATTTAATTTAATATATATATATATATATATATATATATATATATATATATATATATATATATATATATATAAAGTATTATAGACTGTTTATAATCTAAACAAAAACAAGCTTTAATTGCTTAAATCAAAACTTCAGATCAGGGATATGGAATATGGATGTACCACCACTGTATAGGTTTGGGTGTGTATATATATATATTGTAACAAACGGGGTTCGAATACAAGCGTATGTAATATATTACTAATTGCAAGTGTTAATGTTGAGCGACTATATACGAAAAGATATATATGTAAATAGTCATTCGAACCCTGTTACAAAGAGTGTGAATGTTAGGTGGGTATGCTTATATAAATATATGTGTATATGTGAGTATAAAATGTGTGTATGTATTAACGGTGATGGTTACAAGCAATTATATATGGAGCTGTATAAGTTGTAATTGATTATTCGTATATATTTTATCCGTTAAAAATTTTCTTTAAGTCTGGTTAATAATGTTGTCGGTAACACGTGTTTTCTTTTACTAATTAATCTTTTGAACATATGAAGATAGAAATAGAAATAAATCAGTTGTTGTAGGCGGTTTAGTAATAACTGGCGTCAAGAAGTCCGAAAACGGGTCAGGTGGGTATCTTTGGAAAACAATAGAAGAACGGGACAGTGGCATAGGGATATTGGAAGAAAATTTTACAAAGTTAAAGAGTGAAAACAAAAGAACTTTTTGTGGGCTCGAGAGTGGAAAAAGAAAAGAAAAAAAAAATGCGGCTTGGACTACGGAGTGTAGGGACGTATAAAATTTTCTTAAGAAGTTTATTAATAGTTCTCACCCAAAAAGTTGGGGTAATTTAATAGCGCTAGTTTCGTTAACCGATCCAGTGGACAGTTGTCGTGGAACCCATCTGAAGTGGACCTACGAATTTCGCTATACAAAAGAGTTCTTGTTCATCAAGTATAATGGCGACAAAAGATCTAGGAAATGGGACCCTTTCATAAAGTGAGTGAATCATCTACTCCACCTCCGGAATAAGCTATTTGATATACCACATTGGAAATCCTTGCCATCCGTTATATCAACCAGCCCAGTATTCATGGAGAATTATAAATGCGGACTTGTCTTTGACCGTGTGAACGTTCGACGGTACTTAAGGTAATTGACGTTTACACTAAATATATGTTCAATGAATGCGTCTTGGTAAAGAAACTAGTGTTACCTCAATATTAATTCCTATAATAAATCTCTTTTAAATTAAATAAAATAACAACTTTAAATAAACAGCTCTGATGTATAATTGCACTATTTTGATGTGTATATGAATTATATATGTGTGTATCAGGGTAAATGGGCTGTGCGCTTGAATATTGATAGTTATATGCGTGGATAAATGAGATTTTATCGGTATTAAGTATGGTAATAAATAGAGTAAATGGTATGATAACATTCAGGTTGGGTTATTAGATTTATAACGGATAAATTATCGGACAGAATAGATAGACACATAAGACTTAGTTGGGTAGTGTTTAGCTTTGTTCTCTAGTTAGACTATAGTCCCCAAACCCTGAGATTGAGCTGGTACGGATGCGCTACCATAAATAGAGGTATATATATATACCTGAACCCTTATTTACGTTTTCGATGAGATAATTCTTATCCATGTGTAAGATTGGCGCGTGAGATGGAATCAGACCATGCTCACAAATATCCTCACTCGAAGCTACGGGTAGAAGCATACAAGTGGCGATATAAATTATAAAGGGTGATATTATAATATATATAGTGAATATAAAACTGCAAGAAATTTATATAATAACTAAATATACGAATCTCACTAACTTTTAACTTGAAAACATTCAATAATCAATAAATGCAGAAGTGTTTTTAATTACTATATTTTTTTCTAA
The DNA here is from genome assembly GCA_028023455.1 of Epiperipatus broadwayi. Taxonomy (NCBI): domain Eukaryota; kingdom Metazoa; phylum Onychophora; class Udeonychophora; order Euonychophora; family Peripatidae; genus Epiperipatus; species Epiperipatus broadwayi. Next base: position 8,465 of record JAQFVV010009675.1, on the reverse strand, counting down.
CTGCTTTCACTTCTAAAATTAATTCCCATAATACACTACTTTATATTATCCCCTAAGCTTTGGGAATTTTACATTAGTATATTATCCATTAAACAAATTACTTCCTCTGATAATAAATATAGCTTATTTTATCTTTTTTTAAAGTAGATTTTTCTCACAATAATGGCAATTAATTATTAAAATAAAATTAAAAAATTATTAATTAACAATCAAATTTCAGAGCATGCTCAGTTTAATACTACTAAATCTCTGATTCAAAGCACTATTAGGATTAGCAGTGTACCAGGTTTCCTTATCTATCATTTGATTCATTATATTCTAGGCTAATTTTTTGTGGATAACAATCATAACCAAAACCTTTCTCATGCTAAAAGAAAATAGAATATGGAAATATGGTATAGTGATAATTCTAATAACATATTAAATCGAAAATTTAATAGTATTTCTATTAATGAGTAAGCTGTGGAATTCTAATTATTAATTAAGGTTTTTTTTAAAAATAGTTAATTACCATAAAAAATGTTAATGGCTTTATTGCTTGGAAATTCATAAAAAGATTGAGCACCAGGATTGATCCTGAAACTTTCTAATCTAAAGTTGGATGCTTTACTAATTACATCAAATTACACAGGCTGTCAATTGTTAATTGACATATATTTGTCATACTGCACCAAAAACCCATTTGGCTATTTATATTCTATAGTATATTTACTCTGTTTCATATAGTGATATACATGCATTGTATTATTTATATATTATGAGTGACGTTTAATATATATATGTAAAATAAATAAAATGTCCATTAATTAAAAACAAAATTGTAATTATAATTAAAACAATAAATTTAACGGTTTACAAACTATTACAAACAATCCTTAAATCCGCAGAAGTACTTTCCGTTAATTTTTTAAACCTGCCTCAACTGCCATTAAATTCAAAAACAAAAGCGGAAGCAAACGTCATCAATTCAAATTCCACGAATCTCGTATTTTAGTGTTAGCATTTAATAAATTGACAAGTTGCTAACATTAAAATATGAGATTCATGGAATTTGAGTTGATGATGTTTGCTTCCGCTTTTGTTTTTGAATTTAATGGCAATTGAGGCAGGTTTAAGAAATTCACCGAAAGTACTTCTGTGGATTTAAGGATTGTTTGTAATAGTTTGTAAACCGTTAAATTTATTATTTCAATTATAATTACAATATATATATATAGAGAGAGAGAGAATCATATATAAAGACTAACTAAAAGAAGTATATACAAAAAATAATATATAAACAAAATCATTTAAATGTGAAACTACTTTTATATTTCAACCAGAAGACTGGTTTTCGTGAGAAAGAAAGAATACAACAAAATGGTGGTATTCTTTCTTTCTGATGAAAACCATTCCTCTGGTTGAAATATAAAAATAGTTTTACATATAAGTAATTTTACTTGCATTTTATTTTGTATGTGTGTATATTGAAACAATATAGCTTGTTTTCCAAGGCCAATACTCTTAAATAAATCAGAAGTGCAATGAAAGTTCTTTTTATAAGTGAATAAATATTGTTTGCAATAATTTTAAAACACTATAAAGTAACAGATCTCTAAAGATAAACAGTTAAATAATAATTTAATTGAAACAATTAAAATAGTGTAACTTATAATAAATAAATATCATGAAATTTTATTTCAGGATACAATGGAACCACAATATCTGCTTTATTTTGTTTCAAGTCCTCCTTGGGTCATCATATAAAGAGTATAATTGCACATTTTTGGTGAAAAGCATTAATTATAATTAGACATGTTATTTATTGAACTGGAAGTCTATAGTTCTTTTCAACATTTGCACATGCACACACACACACATATATGAACTTATGTAGCTGGATTTGAAGACATATAAGTGTCTGAAAATTTCAAATTTTCTACTTATTAGATGAATGCTGGCACTGAGTTAGTATTTTGAATCTAGTGTTTGGAATATCCTAGCCCCTCATTGAAGATAGCCAATAGCTTGAAACCAGTTTGGGAATATTTTTACATAGAGATTTTTAAGTGCTTTTTCTTGCAGCATTTATCAATAAAGTTTATTAAAGCTATTAGCATGCTCATTATTTTGTTTATTTTAGTTAATATATATGTAAAGTAATTTTTGGGTTAAATCATATGTTGTTTTTAATTATTTCCCAATGTTTTGATGAAATACCATGCACTCATGTCAAGATTAACTTTTTAATAAAAAACTATCAGAACTCAAATAGTAATGAGATTAAGTGTGAGATAAAAAATGAGATTGAGTCTAAAATAGTTGAGCATTCAAAATATGTGGATTAACAAAATGTTTTTTTTTTCAGTTTCACCATTAATTGATTTCAAGTTTATATGAGAAAAAAAGATGAAATAAGTGGTCTCCATAAGGCTGGAATACAATGTGCTTCATCAGCTCACTTTAAACCAGTTAATCTTTTTAATATTTCACCCTAGTCCCTCATGGTTCTCAACTCATAGTTTTCCAAATTAGCAAGAATTTTAGAGTTATCAAAATCAGGTTTGTGACCAATTTCTAAAAATGTGAAATAAAAGCTGATGTATTAACTTCTGATTAAAGACATTTTTATGTTCATTATTTCTGACATTAATTCATCTATTATACTGACCTACATAGCTTTGCGAGCACTGTAAACATAGAATTTTATAAACACCCTGTTACTCCAAAAGTACTCTGTCTTTAGGTTTATGGAAAAAAAATCACCATTTTTTTTGCTAATAAAAAATAGTCTGGCTTGGTAATCATAGAAATCACTGGGATAAATTATCTATTTTTAGTAATAATCGAACTTAAAATTTAAAATAAACTGCATTGAATCTAGGCAACTCAATATTCAGTAGATATAGTTTTCTAAACTTAAAAAAATTCCTCTGATGAGGAATTTGTGTGCAAACAGTTTTACATTTTTAGCTCCAATATGATGATCTCTTTGAATGCAGCAAGCAATACTTATGCTGATGCAATCAAAGCATCCATTAAAAAAGAAGATACTCATCAGAACATAGAAAAAAATCAACTCCAGTCTCAAGATTTCATCATTTTACAATGAATGATTTCATAAAACTAAATATGATTTCATAAGCCAATCCATTACCAGTTAACACACCAGAAGAGATCAGGACTAATGAAAGTCTAACAAAAATATCTGAACACTTTATTTATGTCTTTTAAATGTTTATTGACCAGTCTGTTGTGAGTCTCACAATTACAAATATAAATTGTTCACTGTATAGGTTTTCTAAAGATTTGCTATATGAAGAATTAAATGCAAATAATTTATGGGATTCTATATTGTGCATTGCAGATCATCCAAATCCTCACTACCTCACTATTGAATTCTATAGTGAGAAACAAAAAGATAAATTTAATAAAACAAAACATTAGGAAGATATGCTTTAGTAAAAGTTAACTAATATAGAGAAAACTTTACTACCAGCATAATTAAAAATACAATGACTTCAATAAATTAAAGCAGCCATTTGGAGTTGTTATTGCCTTTCAACCTATGTATTTAAAAGGAACATCTATACCCATATATAGCAACAGTTATCAATTTAAAGTTAGAATAATTCAAAACATAAACTCAAATGATATTCCCACTCTTATAACTGATTATGAAACAACACTACTTTTAATAATTTGTAGACTTAAACCCCAATGTTTTCACTGCAAACAATGAGGACATATTATAAACGCATGTCCAAAACTTAAATATAAACATTGTGATATGAAAGCAACCTCCAGTCATCAATGTAGAAAGATGCCAGTAATTAACACAGAATTCACTCCTCAACTGACAAGTGAATCAACTACAATATGTAATCAAAATAATTCAATTAATGATAACATAATAGAAGGTCAAAACATCTCCAGAGGCCAATCAATAAATGATAAAAGTGAATCAGTTTTACAAGAAAATCAATCACTGAATGATGAGGATAAATCAACATTACAAGAAAATACCTCACCTCAGCAACAAATATTAAAAAGATAATTCCAGAATCACAAACAATCCATAACATCCCTCAACAAAACTTTGCAAGATATTATAGACTACCTAGTGCCTTTCCTGCTCCCTATAGACTCAAAAATAAATGTCACTGCCAAGTGAAAACTGGGCAAACTATGAAGCAAATAAAGTAAAAAAAAGGCAGTGATGTCTACTGAATTCAGTGAAGATGATAAGTCCCAGACATTAGATTATAAAAAAAATAAGAAAAGCAAAAATTAGTTCAATGGATACCGAGTTTGAATGCATTTCAGATGAAGACCTTAGCACCAATAAAAAAGAAAATGTGCAAGAAATATCACAGAAAGGAGGGGGTAGGATCTTGAGACTTAAAAATTCTTTGTTATAATTTGTGAAAGTTATTTAAACTACATTGAATTATAATCTAGTTATTGCAACAGGTGTGTTTTGTTTTTAAGTGATACTGTAATGAGAATAAAAATAGGGTCATTAAATATCTGAGGATTAAACTCACCTGAAAAAAACCACCAATTAGTAAAATGGCTTGAAATTGTACAGCCTCATTTGCTAGAACTACTTGAAACAAAAATTTATAATAAAACTCAGATTAATCCATCTAACTATCTTAATAATCAAGGATACTTAGCATTCTCCCAAGTATCATTCTCATCCTCAGCAGGAACAGGAGGAGTAGTAATGAAAACTTGCCCCTTCTATTCATTCAAAATACCATACATACATACACACATATTAATTATAACTTTATATCATAAAACAATTACATTGAATGTAGCATTTGTCTATTTACTTCCAAATCATAAAGCAATTAACAAAGTTATTCAAAAGACTTTAAATCTTATTTTTGCTTGTGCTTATTTATTCCCATACATGAAAGTGATCTTCAAGATTACACCAACATATGAGCCACCACCAGTCAATGGATACTGGAAAATCTAGCTTACATTAATTCTCAGCATTCCAAACTTTACTTATTCACCATCTCAAGATGAATTTAAATATTGAGATATATACCAGATGATTTTCTCTCCTTCAAATGATAAAAGACCAATTCTAAACAGTAACAATAGACAACTAAGCTGAAAATTCAAATTCTAGTCATTAGAACTTAAATATTACTATTTTCTTCTCAAATTAAATCTTGAAGCACTACCAACATTACACTTTTATAGATACACAAGGCATTACATAAATACAGAAGACATATTCTGGTTATGTAATAAAGAAATTGAGACACAAGAACATTTTCTTTTTACCTACCTGCATTTGATAATATTCACTCATCCATACCATCATTGTACAAACAAAGAAATTGTGACATTCAAACACTTTTACAATCATTTGTTAAAAGTAACTACCCATATATACGAGCAAGTCTTTTACATTATTATCACTATGGTGTACAAGATGCTCCTTCAAGTACAACAATAATCCAAGAAGACATCCAAATACATTCTGGAGCAAAGTGGAATACTCCACTTAAGAGATGAAAAAATTGTATCCCAAGAGATGCACACAGCCACTAGGTCCATATTGCAACAATACTCAAAATTATAGCATGAAAAAAGACAATAAAAGAGAGAACTAAGAGCCTTGTCAGTGTATAAAACTGATTAGATGTGTATGTAGAAAAATGTAAACTCAAATTTATAAACCACATGCCCCCCCCCCCCCATTACAATTTTCAATTTGTTTATATTGACTTCACTTTATCTGCATGTGGTAAAATAGTTATAAATGTAATCTTTTTCTTGTTATATGCAATAAAGTCCTTTTAAAAAATAAAAATAAAAAGTCTTTATATTAAAATTAAATAGACTTCTCCTGAGTTTATCTGTGTCTTCTTTAATATAATGTAAAACCATTTTATAACTAGTAAATTATTAATTTTATCACCTTTCTTGTTTTTAGTATCAATCCTATATAACACCTTTTACATGATGTTTTTATTGTAACCATTAGAAAGTAGAATATTTTTTGTTAGCTCTATTCGAGTAAAATGATCTTTATCAGACAAACTACAACATGTTCTTTGCTACAGAAAATATTTGTGTAGAATGATGATGAGAATTAACATTAACATAACTGTTTGTGTGGGTAGATTATCTATAAACTGATATTCATAAAGTGTCATCACATTTTTTTGCAATCAAAACATCTAGAAAAGAAAATGAATTGTTATTTGCAACATTTATATTAAACTTAATATTAGAATACCACTCATCAAGAAAAACAAGAAAAGAGCTCCAATCATGAATACCATGAGGCCATATAATAAATGTATCATCCACATATCTGAGACAATAAGTTTCTTAGTAGTTGCATTGAATTCTTGACTTTCAAAATTATTCATGAAGAGATGAACAATTACAGCTGACAGTGGAGATCCCATAGAAAGTCCTTTAATTTGTTTATATCTTTGAAAATCATGAATAAAAAATGTATTTTCAAGGCAATGTTTTGCTAACGAAATATTGTATTGAGCTATTACAGATAAAAAAATTTCAATAGGAATATTAGTAAACATAGAAGAAACATCAAAACTAAACAATAAATCAGTTTAAGATAGTTTTAAGATTTTAATTATAGAAATAAAATGATTTGAATTTTTAAATTCTGGATGGAATGTTATCTGTCACTGATTTTAAGCATTGGGTTAAATAACCATGAAAACAATATATATATATATATATATATATATATATATATATATAGTCACTATAAGAAGCGCACCAATAGCTCAACAATTTGTGACTTGCTGTATTGATTATATATATAATACAGATCTTAAATTGGATTCCAAGAGATTGTAAAAGATCCAGAAAAAGACCGCATGGTAGATGGATGGATGTAATAAGAAAGTATACAGGGGTGATGTGAAAAAGACAGGCTAGAGATCAAGATCATAGAACATGGCGAGACCTTCATCCAGCAGTGCATTGATGTTTGGCAATGATGAATGATGATAATACAAATGTCTTATTAACATGTGCAGTATTCATATAAATATATATATATATATACATATATTATAGTATAAACAAAATTTTAAAAAAAAATACAATGTGGTTAATATTAACTGTTGCTTACTCCACTGCACATGTGCTTTACAGATCGAATACTAATTTTAATGAATACTCTCCTTTCTAAACACAAGATAAAGTCTTTTTAAAAGCTAGAATGGATCCACTCTATCTTTTTCACCCAAACTTTATGTATAAGCAAATCTGAAGTATTTGGAACTGAGAGCATGAAGATTGTTTTTAATAATTTATAAAGCATCATGCTATATAGATTGAATATTTACATACATTTAAGTTTTCATTTGATAATGACATATCGTAAATTATCCAAAAAATTTTTGCAAGCGTCATTGCCAAAAATCATATTATAAGTAATTTAAATTGATTAATTACATTTTCACACTCTAGGTTCCAAGTGCTTCAGATTTGTCTATACATATAGTTTCGTTGAAAAGAATAGAGATGATCCATTCTATATTTTAAAAAGACTTTATCTTGTGTTTGGAAAGGAGAGTATTCGTTATAATTAGCATTTGATCTGTAAAGTGCATGTGCAGCAGAATAAGCTACATTTATTATTACATGTATTTAAATAATGTAAACTAATAAAAGTTGGTTGCTAAATGAAAAATAAAAGGGCGGTCTTTCAATGAGCAAATAAAACTTAATAATTAATAGAACTATCTTCACACTATTCTAAAGTCATCTATTGCAAGTTTAATTAATCAATGGACAACAGACAGTATAGTAATGTTATCTGTTGATTATTCATGTGTACAGTAGATAGAACTAGGGTAGGATGAAAATAATTGTTCTTGGAAGTGTATGAATAAATATATAAGGTTAGGTTGATTTAAAAGATCTTCCTTAATATGTTGCTATTCAGCAGCTGTAAAATTTACTTATTTTGGCATGTTTTGGGTTTACCACTACTCTATAAACACTGTATTTTTCCTTTCATTACTTTATGCCTATCTATAACCTTAGATTATGCTCACTTTTACTTTACTATGGAAATCATTTTAAAATTATCAGTTAAAATAATTTGAAGCACCAGGCAAATTATAATATGTGATCTGCATTTCAAAAAGTCAGATCTGCTCCCTTTTGACCTCAATAAAAAGTCTGACAATTACTGGTGATGGATTGCTTAACCTAAAACTAAATAATAGAAAAATTATCTTCCCAAATAAAAATTGTAATTTTCAGTAATTCATTTACATAATAAAGGTTATTTATGCAATATTTTTGTTAAGTACTTATTTTAAATAAAAACCTATGTGACTACAATTATATTTTATTTGAAAGTATATATTTTTAGGAAGACAAATCATAAAAAGTTCATTACAGCAAAGTGGAAGCAGTTTTTATTGGGTAACAAAAATGTCTTTTCATTAATTAAAGAATACTGG
>JAQFVV010009674.1:0-10701 GCA_028023455.1 Epiperipatus broadwayi | reverse complement strand
ATATAGATATCTGGCTTGCTAGGGCTGAGTTTGAAGACTTTACCGGTCTGAAAAATTCACGCTTGTAAACTGATATAACATTTTGCATAACCGCTTGAGAGTCAGTCTTTAGACCTAGTTTCTATAGCTCTATCCTTCCACTGACGAAAGCAAACCAGCTTGAAATCAGCTGATCTGGAGGTGAGCAAAATGAAAGAGGTAGTTAATTCTGACTCCTTTTGCGTTTTATGTAAAAATATTTTACACTTGTTTCGGCGGCGTTTTGGTAAAGACGCCATCTATTGATCATAAATAACAAGTGATAGCAGGTTACGTGACTAACTTGTTTTTATTTTTCTATAAATGTACCTTTAAAGTTTTCTTGCAATGATATATATTGCAGAGACTTTGACTATGTGGTGAAACTGAACTGAGATCAGACCCATATAGATATCTAGCTTGCTAGGCTGAGTTTGAAGACCTTACCGGTCTGAAAAATTCACGCTTGCAAACTGATATAAACGTTTTGCATAAACGCTTGAGAGTCAGTCTTTAGACCTAGTTTTCTATAGCTCTATCCTTCCATTGACGAAAGCAAACCAGCTTGAAATCAGCTGATCTGGAGGTGAGCAAAAAGGAAAGAGGTAGTTAATTCTGACTCCTTTTGCGTTTTATGTAAAAATATTTTACACTTGTTTCGGCGGTTTTGGTAAAGACGCCATCTATTGATCATAAGTAACAAGTGATAGCAGGTTACGTGACTAACTTGTTTTTATTTTTCATAAATGTACCTTTTAAAGTTTTCTTGCAATGATATATATTGTAGAGACTTTGACTATGTGGTGAAACTGAACTGAGATCAGACCCATATAGATATCTGGCTTGCTAGGCTGAGTTTGGAAGACTCCACTGGTCTGAAAAATTCACGCTTGCAAACTGATATAAACGTTTTGAAGCAAACGCTTGGAAAGTCAGTCTCTTTAGACCTAGTTTTCTATAGCTCTATCCCTTCCATTGACGAAAAGCAAACCAGATTGAAATCAGCTGATCTGGAGGTGAGCAAAATGAAAGAGGTAGTTGGTTCTGACTCCTTTTGCGTTTTATGTAAAAATATTTTACACTCTTGTTTCAGGGGTTTAGGTAAAGATGTCATCTATTGATCATAAATAACAAGTGATAGCAGGTTACGTGACTAACTTGTTTTTATTTCTTCATATATATATATATATAGTACCCTGCCAATAGGAGGATGACCCCTAGAAGATATGCCAAGTCTCTACATTAAGCTATACTAGGACTTTTTCTAGATACCGTTTAATAGCCTTACAATTTTTCCAACTATATTTAATCAATTGTAACAACCATGAGACTCACCTATTCTATTAACAAGATTACATACCCTTTAACATTAAAAAAATACTAAAGTATTTATTCAATGGCATAACAATACTTAAAAACTCCTCCTTATTCAGTATATAAATACTCTCATGACTAACAATAATGTTTAAATTAATAAAATAAAATATTTATAATGGTGATATTTAAATTAATCTACTCAATAAGTTGTATTAATTATTTTATTGTATGGTAATCTTTTATTGTTTTACCCTTATAACACTATCATTAAGAATAACTATAATAACAATATTATTCTAAGGAGATATCAGGATTATCATTGATCATAATTGACTATTTATTCCACCTGTAAAATATCAAGAGGGATTTTACTGAACTCTATAGGTAGTATGTCATTTGAGAGATGATTTATGATATTTATTATAATAAAGACCATATTACTATTTTATTTCAATTATAATCAATATTTCAAAAATTAAATAAAACTACTTTCTAGGATGATTTCTTAACAATAAATATACTTTACTACATTTGCAAGGTATTTGAGTGATGACTGATAAGATAAAGCAGTTTACAATAATTTAACATTTAATTTAATAAAACATCTTAGGCCAGATCAATTTTTCTTCAGATTTTCAAATCATATTTTTGGTTAATATGCATATGATGATTAGTACTCTCTGGTGATTGTGTAGTGATGGTGATCTTCCAACAAAAGAAATGCAACTTTAGACACTTAGTGTAACTTTTAAAACATTAAATTTAATAACATTTTATGTTTAAAGTTTAATAATGTGATAAAATTAGTAGATAAATTAACATAAAACAACAAAAATTTATATAACAATATACTTTAAAAATGTACACATTTATATTCACCTTACTTGCAATGAGTGATTCCACATAAAATTTCTTGATGATACAATAAAATATTATACAATTGAATTTTATTATTTGTATTATCAAATAAAGTGTCTTAAACAATTAATCCCTTTTTTATTAATTAAACCTTATAGATTGCAATGAAAACAAGAAAATAAAAAAATATGAATTGATATTTTAGTGTCAAGTACAATAGTTTTATTATAATAATTATGACCCACTATATTTTATCTGTGTTTGTTTTGTCATATTAGCCATTTAATCCCTCCTTTTAACTTATTCTTATTTTTCTTATACATTTATCACTTAAGGATATCATAAAACTACAATAAATCTTTTTTTTCTTTCATCATATCCAATCTAGATATTTATCTCTTCTTGCACTAATTTTTAATTACCATTCAGTACATTTGCTGAATGTATATAAGCCACTCTTTAGTGCTAACTGTATCAAAAATATTTATCTTAATCTTCTCTAATACTTTAAGTCTTACTTTCCAACTTTAAATTTCTATTTGTCTTATACCTGTATTATAAACAATGCCCAGGAAAACTTATAAATTAAAATTCTCTAACTATATTCTAATGCTATTACTGGATTAAATAATTCAACATCTGATCAAATTTTAAATATCATCATTTGTTATTTAATATTATACTAAAACACAGATACCTCACCTTCTAATATCTTTCATTACTCTTTTTATGTAATTTACTAGCTCATAACATATAGACAGTTATTTTAATAACTTAGGGATATTCAATCAAATAAAACTTTATACAATTACTAATACAAATAAACAAATTATGTTAATTATTGATTTTTCCATCTCTTTATTTATTTCCCCCCTATATTAACAATTATTATTTTAAAACATAAACTTAATTAGATGTATAAACATTATGTTACCCATTTTCTTTTTTTTTTTAACATACAAATTTATCAAAAAATATAAATTTTATTAATAATATTTCAATTGTTATTCTCCCTTTTCATGCTTTAGACTTGTTACATGCTAGTCCTTTACCACTTTTCATCATTTTGTATTTATTTGAGCACTAGTAAAACTATGAAAATTTTCACATTTTCATGTTATCCACCAAGTATACAATTTTTTTTTGATTTTTTTTTAAAGATGACTGGTTGCTTTTCATTTATGCGATATATTTTATTTAATTCCATCTCAACCTGCATAATCCAGATCTTCATATTACTCTCAATGTCTTCATTCACATGTAATAGATCCCATATTGCACCTTCTTCCTAAATGTAATAAAACAAAATTATTTTCAACATCATTTGGATTTTCCTGGAAGCTAATATCACTGATCATAACTTATTTTACTTTTGTTCTTCCTTTACATATTGTTTTTTTTTCCATTGACAATACTAATAATTAAATATTTCAATCTCCCTCGAGACTAATATAATTTTTTTCTCTATAAATATAGTCCTTAGTCCGAATTTTTCTTTTCCATTGAACCCTATCAATAGTTCCTCATAAGAGTTTTCCTTATACTTGAAAGTTAGGTTCACCAATGAGATTATGTTTAAATCTTTTCTACTTGAAAAATTTTTATTCAGAGAAACATTCATAACTTGCATTTGAATATTAACTACATTTTGTAATATATACATATTCCCATTCAAGTTTATTTTTAATGTAATTTCAATTATCTTGATAATCATATCTTTAGCATGGCCACAACTGATTTTTCTATTATTTATATATTTATTCCCTTTTAGTCTTTCATAAATATGTTGACATTTAACAAGCCTATGCATTTGAGCTTGCTTATCCACACTCTTATATATTAATATATTACTTATAGTTTGTTCCTTCTGTTTAGATTTTTTTGGTCAAACACTGGTAAGTTAAAATTTTTAGATTTTTTCCTTTCCATTGGTTTATTATTTTCTTAATATAATGATTTTAGAATACTCTAGTGAATTCATTGATTGTCATTTTTTTAGCCAGCAGACGCCTCCTTTATTTAGCCATTCATCTTACTGAACACTTGTTACTATAAAATTTAAAGTCCTGAAATTATTCATCATTAATTACTTGTTTTTTAAAAATAATAATAAAAAATTTTAAAAACTTCAGCAAACTTTTGTCAAACACAAAATTCAGTTACTTGATTTGTATCTTTTTTCTGATCTGTAACTGATCTCTTTCCTCCAAAAAAAAACGTTTTCAACAAAATATCATCTGCTTGATCATGTACTTCAAATTGTGCATTCGCATTGGCTAATTTTCCTCTTTTTTGATTCTGAATATTTAATGACTTGCTTTGAACGTAACTACTTTTTGAAAACAAATATTATCTTTTTAAAATATTTATTAGTAATAAAAAACAATACTTTTTAGCAATTGAATAAAATACAATTGAAGTAATTTTCATTATATTTTGAATATAGATAAAATTCAAAATTAATCCTATGAACTTTTAATCACAAAATTCAGAAGATGAAGGTTGATAATTAATTTTAGAAATTAACTTGAAATTTTACCAGAAACAGTTATTGGTAAATAATTCCAAATGTGCATAGACATAATTATTCATCTATATAACATATATTTCCTTTTATCAAATTAGGCTTGAATTTCTTATCATTTTAATTACTATCAAATGATTTTTTATTATGAAATATTATTAACTTATATTTTTTTTATATATTTTATTTTATAAATACCTTTAAAATAAATATCTTAACAAAATTAAATTTTTATACTAGTTTAAATTAATTAAATTCAAGTTCAAATCCTAGGGAAATTTTTTTATGAATAATATGTTTCATCAAAATGTTTATTCATTAATTATCACTTTTTTCAATGTTAGACTTTTTTTAATCATTTTGTTCCTGGCATTTTTATAAATTTGAATTTCAGATAACAAATTAAATTTTTTGACAAAGAAAAGCATTATAATTATTTATTTTTTATATGAGATTTTTTATTTATGAGGTAGTTTGGAGGATCAATTAATATTGTTGTTCAGGTAAAATCTGTATAGTTACCTTTTAAAAAGAATAATACATTAAGGTTATATTTAATGTTCTTAATATTGTTTCTGTATAAGAATATTGCATTTAAATTATATTTAAAACACAATCACGTGAAATAATAACATGCATCTTGGGATTCATTTGATCTTTTTAAATGTCTTTATTCATATATTAAAATATGTGTGAGAATTGAACAGTTATTTATTATAATGTTCTGAGATTAACTCATTACAACTCTCTTTATATAATTAAAGTGTCCTCTAGCTTCAGTGCATGACAATATATTTTAAAGGCAAAAAGGGATGTAAAAGAGGAAAAAGGTAAAAAAGTAATCTCTTTTGTTTTAAACTGCATTGTCATATGCTGAAACTAGAGGTCACTTTAATTATAAAAAGACAATTGCAATGAGTTAATCTCAAACAATTATGTAAAAGTATTTATCATTGTAAATTAATGAAAACAATCACTAAGAAAATATATAACATTAAATAGATAGTTTAAACAGTAAATGGAATTATATTAAATGAGACATACTGACATACTCCTTCTAGTCATCTGACAATGTGGTAATAAGAAAGTGAAGTGTATCTTATTTAATATAATAGCATCTGCTGTTTGAACTATCTATTTAACTTTATATATTTTTACTTAGTGATTTGTTTTTGTTACATATTTATCATTTAAAGGTTTGCTTGTTTCATATAAAAATCAATCTGTTAATAAATAAATCACAATAAATAAATAGATTGATTTATTTTCACACCTTTTGCAGATAATCAGTGACAATCTTTCTCTGGTTGCCACTTTCTTAATACCATTTTTTTGTTTGACTAATAGGTGTATGTCTCATTTGGATATAATAGCATTTACTGAATAATATTTCTATAGTGTTATTTCTACTATACTACTCTAACACAAGATAGGGATTGGTTTCTACCCACTTTTAACAACTTATGGAGAGATATAATCATAAACACATGACAAAAACATCTTTTTACATATTTTTGGTCATATGTTTATGCTTACATCCTTCCACACAGATATTAAAGGTGAACAGACATCAGTTCCTACATTATATGAGTGGTGTAGTAAAAATTACACTACAGAAATATTATTTCTCTTAAGTAGATAATCTCTAGTCTAATAAATGACTAATAAATATTATTATTAGCATTTACTATTTAAATGATATATTTAGCATTATATATATATATATATATATATATATATATATATATATATATATATATATATATATATAATATATATATATATATATATATATATATATATATATAATGACTTGAATTGGAACTTTCAAATTCTCTACATCTATCCAATCTATCTTATACAACTAATTCACATGACCACTTACATGGGAAAAATAAAAGGGTCTCCAATATATGTATTTCAGTTGGTCCAGATCACCAAGTCCCTTAAATTATATTAAGTTTAGTATAGACAATATACATATATTTAAATATATAATCAAAACTACCCCAAATCTAAAATTAAACCAGACCAGCATAAAAATAATATTAAAACACAACCTAAGGTTTCACTGCTACAAGCAGACTTCTCAAGTGTAAAGAACTACAAAAAAACTACACAATATATATACTATTAAAAACTACCTACAAATCTATTCACTTCCCATCCACCCTTAATATTAAAAGAACTCTTAAATAAGTTAATTGCTTCAGAATAATAAATTTTCAATAATAAAGACTCTTTAGTTCTTTTTTTGATTTCATTTCTCTCAAAGAAGACAACCTTAGCTTCATCAAAATCAATATGTGGCCTGTATCTTTTTCATGGACATGCAAAGCAGAACTAAGATATCTATTTTTAACTCTACTTTTATGAACCTTTATTCTTTCATTTAACCCTTAAACCGCTAATTATATTATTGGTTGTATGAGGTAAAAATCAAATCTTTTAATTGGCCAACTCACAAACTGGAAGACAAAGCCTATTGTTAAAACATATTCACCTATAATATTAAATTCAACTCAGATACGCTTTATAAAAAGTATATTACTAATTTTTCAGGTTATGAAGAGAACTAAAGTTCTTTCATTTATTCTAAAAATATTCAATTTCAGCAACATAAAAGCTATAATATAAACAAAAAGGTCGACTTTTATGTTATAGAAAAGTAAATATTTCTTTTTACTAAATCTTAAATATTTTTACTAAAATCTTCAATATTTTTCGAAAATAATTTTGTTTTTTTCGTATTCTCTCTGAAAATAATTTGTAATTTCTCAAAATATTCTTTTATAATACTTTAAATCATATTCGAAATGAAAATCTCAGCGTTTTTCTTTATTTTCTTTGATCAGGCGGTTTCTTTGTTCTTTCCAGCCAATCAGAATATCTTTTTCGGCTGAGAGCATGCTAAGAACCAATCACAACTCATGTTCTTTCTTTGTTTAGGTTTAAATGCATTTTTATTTTATTTTTTACTTGTAAAATAATTTGGAAGAGGGCACCATCTTACAGAACTTTTAAAAATCTATTCAATACCTGTCAAACGAATATTTTAGCATAAGAACTGGCAGAGTTAGAGTGACATCAGATGTCTGACGATGAGCCTCGTAAGAGGCGGGAAAAGGATTAAACTCAAACTACTCTGACCTATGTAAACCTTCTTACAAAATAAACAAGGAATAAAATATACTACACCAGGAATAGTCTTTTCTATTAAAAAATTTCTTTTGTATTATTTAATAAATTATTCAATGTAACACCCCTTTTCCAAGCAATTTTCTTATTTCCAAACAATTTACTATTTCTACACATAATTTTATAAGAAGACAATTTAAATGGCAAAGAAATAAAATCATATTTTTCTTTAACCTTTACATCCTTACAAATATTACTATTAAATAAAATACTTTTAACAAATTTATCAGAGTATCCAACACTCAAATAATCTTTATAAAATTGATATTTCTGAAACAAAGCTACCCCACTAGAATTATTTAATTTAATATTCCTATGACAAGAATGGATTCCTTAAAGCAGCTACTTTATGAGATACAGACTGATAGCTATCAGGTTTAATTATAGATCTTAATTCTTTACTTTTAACTAAATGACTACACAATAAACAATTAGTTTCTATATTTCTAATCACCAAAAGATCTAAAAATTTTAACTTACCAAAATCCAACCCCCTCCTTCTAACACAAATTTTATAGAAGGATCAAAACAAATTGGTACTTGTGTATAATTCAACCAATGACGTTTTTGACTTACCGATTTCCCTTCCGGTAGACATCGACGTTTTTTGCATGACAACGTTGTCATGGTAACCAAGTGACTGGCGTGATTAATCCATCAGAGAGTCAATTTTTTTTTTTTCACCCGCGAGATTTAAAATTCGTAGAGAGGTTTGGGAAATTTTTTGATTTTTCTGTCTATTGTGATTTTGCTATCCACGGCATCACAGTTACTTTTTTGAGCTGTTAATTCGGGTAAAGTGTTTTATTTATCTGTTTATTTTGAATTTACAAATATTTTTTGTTAATATTTCTACAATTGAATTACGTTTTAATTTCATTTTTAATTTCTGAATTGTATCATACAGAAAATTATTTTTCGTAATTTATTCCGGTAAACTGTTTTTTATTTATCTGTTTATTTTAAATTTACAAAATCTTTTTGTTAATATTTCTACAATTCTCAAATTATTTTTCGTAAATTCATCGTCAATTATAAAAACTTTTTGTTAATATTTCTACAATTCTCAAATTATTTTTCGTAAATTCATCGGCAATTATAAAAATTACAGGGTGCGACGCCATTAATACCAGATTTGCATTAAATGACGCCATTAATACCAGATTTGCATTAAATCGCGTCTTTTTAATTTAGCTGTTTATTTAAAATTTACAAAAATTTTTTGTTAATATTTCTACAATTGAATTACGTTTTAATTTAATTTTTAATTTCTGAATTGTATCATACAGAAAATTATTTTTCGTAAATTCATCGGCAATTTTTAATTTCTGAATTATATCATACAGAAAATTATTTTTCGTAAATTCATGGGCAATTATAAAAATTACAGCTATGAGAGTAATACAAGGTATAGGTGTACGCCAAGCCTACGGCTTGTCAAAAACACAAAGGGCCCCCCCGCCAACTCCAGCGCTACGCGCTGTTTTTTATAATTGAGCATAATATAGGGTGGTTTTATAAATTATAATATAGTTTTTTCTAAATTATTTTGACACATGCATGTACATTTTTTTTTTTTACTATTTGCCTGACCTGCGTCAGATTTTTGCCTTTTTTTTTGTTTTTTTATCACGTGACCTGCGTCACATTTTTTTTCTTTTTTTTATGTTTAAATTTTTTTTAAATTTTTATATTTTTGCCATGTTTTTTTGTTTTTTACCACGTGATCAACCGATGACGTATTACCCTGAAGGCATATCGGTCTAATGTTGCGTTTTTTAATGTGCCATGTTCACGTGATCTGCGGACACATTTTAGCGACTAAATGTGTCTGCAGATCACTTGGAGACGTTATCTTAAAAATCGCAACTTTAGACCGATGTGCCTTCAGGGTAATACGTCATCGGTTGAATTATACACAAGAACCAAAGAATTAAATTCATTTACAAATACCTTCAATTTATCATTCTCAACTACAAATAAACAATCATCAACATATCTGACAAATAATTTTACATATAAACAATTCTTTTTAATAATAATTTCCTCTTCCATAAAACTAATATAAACTGAACACACTAAAGGAGAAAATAATATAACCTATTATCCACCCTTCCTTAATCTTATAAAAATTACCTTTATAAGTAAAATACATAGAATCTTCCAATAACAAAAGCAAATCTTTAATTACCTTAATTTTATTTTTTGATAAAGAACTTTTCTTAATCAATACAGACAAAAGAACATCAATACTGCTAAGCCTATTAACAGACTGATATATATTTTCAATATCCAAACTTTCAAATACCCAAATTGATTAAGAAAAGTTCTTTATCAAAAAATAAAATTAGAGTAATTAAAGATTTGCTTTTGTTATTGGAAGATTCTATGTATTTTACTTATAAAGGTAATTTTTATAAGATTTAGGAAGGATGGATAATAGGTTATATTATTTCTCCTTTAGTAGTTCAGTTTATATTAGTTATATGGAAGAGGAAATTATTGTTAAAAGAATTGTTTATATGTAAAATTATTTGTCAGATATGTTGATGATTGTTTATTTGTAGTTGAGAATGATAAATTGAAGGAATTTGTAAATGAGTTTAATTGTTTTGATCCTTCTATAAAATTTGTGTTAGAAGGAGGGGGGGTAGATTTTGGTAAGTTAAAATTTTTAGATCTTTTGGTGATTAGAAATATAGAAACTAATTGTTTATTGTGCAGTCATTTAGTTAAAAGTAAAGAATTAAGATCTATAATTAAACCTGATAGCTATCAGTCTGTAT
>JAQFVV010009673.1:0-10704 GCA_028023455.1 Epiperipatus broadwayi | reverse complement strand
TGATTAGTAAGGTGTAAGTTATGTGTTAATGTAAAACTAGAGATATATAAATTATTAAGAAAAACAATATTTACAGTTGATATTCCTAATCTTCAGAAACATTCTAATGAATTTAAATTACAACTAACCCGAATTAAACCTAGTATTTGAACCCTCCATTGGCAAATAAAAATTTCTAAATCACGCAATTTTAAACTTACTCTCTCCATTGACTTACTTGTGAATTACCAGCACTATTCCGCCGCACAATCCAGACATTGATCATATATACTAGCATGCTATTTTTACTAAATGGATCTTGAGGAATTAACCTCCAATATATCCGTTATCTTGCCATAACTTTTTAAACAAAACACAATATTCAACACCTTCTGTGGTGGAATTATCTCTATTTTATCATGAGAAATATGGAATAACACTGAAGGTCTGTAGAATTAACTACTACATTAAAATAGTTTGGTGGGTCTTTGCCTCTTACTTGGGCATAATAGGAACCCACACCAAATATAATCCTCTCCTGGGATTTTAACGAATGAAATACACTAAATATGATATAAATTACTGATCGTCCTAACTCTGAGAAGCGATCACTTGGGTTATAAACATATCCGAATACTAGATTTATCTATTCCCCTCATGGAAAATAAAGCTTTTGGAGAGATCATTTTCCATCCCACAAAATAAAGACATTACAATTATTACTTATGCGAATATTAAGCATATACCAATGCTATATCGGGGCAAGACAAGAAAATACACTAATTACACTAAATTTATGTTCCGGGGTATACTTAGATCAACGTCTGAAATCAATGGATAACACAGAATAAACCATAATAATTTTCACCTTTGCCAAAGAAACATTCAACAAGTATTTGGCAGTCTAGTATCTTGAACTAAATTAAGTGAATGCGTTAATAAAGAATAATTGGGAATAAGTTCCTCAATTAACATAGTATAAATTTGTTTCAAACTTTAAATAAGTAATATCCTGTATAGCACTTATCTTTAATTACTTCTGATAATTTTAACTAGATATTTTACCTATTAAGTATCTAAATTTTTCTACTTTTACGCATCTAACATATAAATTTATACCCATAATTGCATATCATAAGTAAACACATTTTTATAAAAAAAAAAATTTTTTTTATGTCAAATATAAATTTAACCTAGAATAATTACATGAAAACATACCTTTATGATTACAAGGTCATTTAAATATTACTTGACTATACAGCCTTTACCTGTTGATATAAAAAAAAATACACATAATTTTACAAATTAGTAAAAAAAAAATCATTACTTAACAAGTGCTTATTATCTCACTAGAAAAATGTTTTCCATTGGGCAATTTATCCAGATGAAGAACTTGATCCATTCATAGTTCACGAAGCAAATTTAAAATAAGAAACACATTTTATTATTTCATTTCTATAAAATTTGCCTCCATTCTGGTGCACTTAATAAATTAGGCAAATAAAAACCTAGCAGTGTTGGATGTTAACTCTTCCTTGAATTAACTGATATAATTTTGGGATCCAAGAAAACAATACATATTTTAACATGACGAATATTTGACGATAGACGATCACATATACAATTCTTTTCTTTTTACTATTGGCGATACATATCATTTTTAGCTAGCTGGCTTATGAATAAAATAATGCGCAAATTTTCCAAAATACTATTATTATAACGACTGCAGCTGACTTACGTGGATATAAAGTTTTACCGACTCAAATTGATGTATAATATAACATATATTATGGTTATAATTAAGTCACTAATGTTTGTAGTTTTTATTCCTACTCTAGGAATTGTAATTTTTCTTTAATAATGAATTCTCCGTAAAATGCACACATACAAATTTTCTGATATTTGCCTTGAGAAAATTTATATTTTCTTTTTAAAAAATATACAGGTGCATAAGTAACTATCCTTTATCATTAATATTATTTCTAGATAATTTTCAGTGAATAAAACATATTTTAACGTGGGGAACTTACATTGTTTTTCAAAGCAGACAATTTCTTTTAGAAAGAGTGCGAAATTTTCTAGTTAACTTTCCTTGGCTTTTATAATATGTCTTTTAAATTATAAATTTTCTTTTATACCACAAAAAGATAATTAAATAAAGTAAAGTTAACAAATCATTGATTATTTTCCGGAAATTACTCATATTACTTATTTTAAATATAATGACATTTTCCGTGATTGCTGTAGTCAATACGGTCATTTTGAACTTTAGCATAATATAGTACATTTTTGAGTATAAAAAGCTTTAAAATAGGTAGATGGCAATAGAAAACAGAATATCTTATCAAATAGGATTAGCCATGCATGATATTACTAACAATTTACTGGACTTATATTTATTTCTGCAATAAAAATAATAAAAAATTTGTTAACGAATTTCAGTACTGCTTCCTCCTTGTAAAACTAATGTCAGATTAAACTTTCTTCAAAATTTGGTGGTCTTCTTTTAGTGACCTCTTACAGAAAAATAATCATTTAATTATAACATAAACAAAAGAAAGGAAAAAAAAACTTATTACAGTCATATATTTTTCCATATGATTTAAATGAATTACAAAGTAATTTGACAAATAATGAAAAATAATAAATATACTCAATTAATAATTAGTGATGTATATTTCTTTTAAATATGATTTTCTACAAAATAAATTATCAGAAGTTATTGTGCTTTATGACAAGACATTCATCTACTCTCCCCCTCTACCCATCCAAAATCAATTACTGTTTATGATAGGTGCTTTTATACTATATTAAATTGCTCTTATTGTTAATATTTTAATTAAATTATTCATGCTCTTCTTCAAAATGACATCAAATTACTAAATTTTTTAGTTATTTGCTTAAAACACATTAAAGTGAGTAAATAGCATATTTTATTAATCACTTAATATTATTATTATTTTACTTTTTATTTTCTAAAAAAAAGGATAGCATTGTTTTCCTTGTCAGCTTTAACTGAATTTCAAATTTTTAAACTTAATGTTACATATATTTCCAGAAGCTGTGTATAATATTGAATTTACTTTTAATTATATATATATATATATATATATATATATAATTAAAAGTAAATTCAATATTATATATACAGTACTTGAACTCAAACTTTCAAGCTATCTACATCTATCCAATATATTCTATACAATTGATACATAAAATGACATGCATGTGAAAAGATAAATGCTCTCCCAATATACATATTTCATGCTGAACCAGTACTCATCAGTTGGTGCAGTAATTATCTTCCTCATGTGTATGTAATCAGTGCTTTGTTTATATTAATTTAGGAAATCTTTAAACTTTAATGGCCAAACTTCAAACTTATCCATTCTTCATTCATTTATTTCACTCAGAATATAAGCTGTCATGCTCGAAATATTATTGCACATACATGTGTTCATGTATATCAGTTGTAAATGATAGATTGGAATGATGTAGAGAGCATGAAAGTTTGAGTTCAATATTTTGATAATTATATTAACTGTAGTATAGACATAATACTATCCAATCTGTATTTTGCCCATCCCTTCTTATGCATAAATTAACATATTAGCATACTATCTATGAAGGGTCAGATTGATTTTTGTTCGACATGAGTATCACAATAATTTTAGCAGCAAAAAGAGCATTGATCTTTCCATCCTCAGATTTTCAATGACATGGATGGCTGAAGAGTTGGAGAGTGTAGTAGATTGAATCTCATCTATTAAAATTTAAATATTTGCTTTCTTAATATAATCTGAGCATGGATTGCATATTTGTTTAGTAAATGGTTACCTGGACCAACTAAAGAGAGTTAGTTCAGCATGAAGTGTATGTGATTGTTTGTGTCAGTTGTATAACATATGTTGGATAGATGAAGGGATTTTGATATTAAAGTTCATGTCTCTTATAATTACATTAACTTTAGTATAAACAATATATATTCATCACTAGAGACCAGTTACCATTTAGATAATTCCAATATTTTTTTTACTAACAATCAACAATTTTAACTATTAAGAATCACATGATCACATCTCCTTTACTAGCACATTAATTGTTGATAAATTCAGCAAAACTCTCCATACAGTATTGCCACCTGTGCTAAACAGAGTAATCGATGGATGCCAGAAGGCTTGTGCATAAAATCCCTGTCTAATGCCTACTCATCCAATATCCCCAGACTAGTTTCTGGCTTGTGGCCGTCAGTGAGGGGCTTTGGATCTGAGAGTACTGCATCTAGATCTTAGGATCTAATGCAATCCTCTAGCAACCACCTTTTATCTCTACTTAACTACAAAACTATGAGAATGAAATTGAAAACACAAAAAAATATTTTCAATCTAAGCTCAAAAGCTTATATAGTCATATGGGTCTGAACTCAGTTCAGCACCCATACATTTTGGTGTCTTTGGTTCTTATACAACCATAGCCACCTCTATCCTATTAGGCATCGATTACTCTGTTCAGCACAGGTGGCAATACTGTATGGAGAGTTTTGCTCTATTTATCAACAATTAATGTGCTACTAAAGGAGATGTGATCATGTGATGCTTAATGGTTTAACACCAATCCTGCCTAATAGGATAGTTGTGGCTATGGTTGTATAAGATCCAAAGACACCAATGTATGGGTACTGAACTGAGTTCAGACCCATATGACTATATAAGCTATTGAGCTTAGATTGAAAATATTTTTTGTGTTTTCCAATTTCATTCTCATAGTTTTGTAGTTAAGTAGAGATAAAAGGTGGTTGCTAGAGGGTTGCATTAGATCCTAAGATCTAGATGCAGTGCTCTCAGATCCAAAGCTCCTCACTGACGAAGGCCACAAGCCAGAAACTAGTCTGGGGATATTGGATGAGTAGGCATTAGATAGGGCTTTTATGCACAAGCCTTCTGGAATCCATGGATTACTCTGTTTAGCAAAGGTGGCATTACTGTGTGGAGAGTTTTGCTCTGTTTAATTTTAACTAATGTCAAAACAACTTGCTTTAAACAATAAAGATAGATAGATAGATAGATAGATAGATAGATAGATAGATAGATAGATAGATAGATAGATAGATAGATAGATAGATAGATAGATAGATAGATAGATAGATAGATAGATAGATAGATAGATAGATAGATAGATAGATAGACAAATAGATAGATAGATAGTTAAATAGGTAGATTGATAGATATGTAGATAGATATATAGATAGACAGACATATATATATATATATATATATATATATATATATATATATATATATATATATATATATATATATATATATATATATATATATATATATATATATATATATATATATATATATATATATATATATATATATATATATATAATTGTTATTTTGTAAAGATGGATAGATAGAAGATAGATAGATTGATAAATAAATAAATAGATAGGTAGGTAGATAGATAGATAGATAGATAGATAGATAGATAGATAGATAGATAGATAGATAGATAGATAGATAGATAGATAGATAGATATGTAGATAGGTAGATTGGTGGATAGATATATAGATAGATAGATAGATAGATAGATAGATAGATAGATAGATAGATAGATAGATAGATAGATAGATAGATAGATAGATAGATAGATAGATAGATAGATAGATAGATAGATAGATAGATAGATAGATAGATAGATAGATAGATAGATAGATAGATAGATAGATAGATAGATAGATAGATAGATAGAATAGATAGATAGATAGATAGATAGATAGATAGATAGATAGATAGATAGATAGATAGATAGATAGATAGATAGATATTGTTAAGATATTTATGTCAGGACTGATTTACATTTCATATTTATTCTGGAGAAATAAAATCTCACAGTTAAAATCATATTTTTTAAATTAAAATTTTAGTATTAAAGTTAATAAATTTATATGTATAAAGAAAAATATAATCTTTATTTTCTAAAAAAAAATACTATATATTTAATTGTTATTACTAATCCTTCATTAATAAATTGATTTTATTTTTTAATCACTAAATAATTTTAACAAGTTACATAGTCAAATTCAAAATAAGAATAATGATTATTTTAGCAATTTATCCATAATCTCAATTCTAATAAAAATTCAATTAACAGCCTGTGAGCAGTATCGGTCCAAACCTCCTTATTGAATTTTTTAAAATACTGTCCTGAGACACAATTTCCACAATAACTTCAGTTTTAATTATGTTAGAGCAAAAATATACATTAATAGAAACTAAAAAAAATAAGGCAAACAATAAGATAAATAGTGATAACTATATAAAAAATAAGGAACATATTTTTTTTACATCCGAAATATTTATTTTTTTATTGTTTGTTCATAATTTAGAAATTAACATTAACTAAAATTTAAGTGACATCTTCAGAGATAATTTCTTTGTATTCACCATAATATAATCTTTCTAAACATGTATAACATATTTTACCTGAGATAATCGATAGCCTCACAATCTCCAAAAAAAGCTGGATATGAATTATTTATTTTTATCTTGTACCCCAACAGTTCCAAATATCAAAGGCATCTATAAATAAAAAAATTCATCCTAATAAAAGTTACAAAAGAAATCATCATAGTAATTGGCTTCTTGTCTATCTACAACTAGAAATTGTAGTCTACTATCTATATCACTGATAAAGTGGGTATCATCTCTTCATTTTATACTTTTGTGTCTATCAGTATGTTTATATTCTTTATGGACACCGGTGGTGTATATATTCTGTATGCATATAAGTAATGTTTATATGTTTTATGCACACAAGTGATGCTATCTTGTTATATTTATTGTATCACATAGATGTAATTTATTTGCATATAGCTCATTTGTTAGCTATAGATTTGAAAATGTGAAACATATAGCAAAAACAGAGTGACTCTAAAGCATAAACAAGAATAAACAAAAACATAAACAAGAATCAGAATTTGATTAAATGCCTGCATATGCAATCTTTCTATACATTTGATTGTTAGTTTTATAACTCATTACTTGAAAAGACAAACACATTATATAAACATAATTATAAGTAATAAATAATAAATTATTAAACTTTTTGAATATCATTATTTTTTATAAAGTAAGTGGATTAGAACTTTAGATAATTACTGTAGATATGAATTCTATGTGAGCATAACTAAATATATAATTTACTAACTACAAACTAAAATTAATAAAAAATATATATTTTTCAAAAAAGTAAAAAAAAAAAAAAAAAAAACATTAAAAATTTTAAATTTTATACGTATGAGTCATTACCTTTAAGCTCTATTGTAGACAATGTTAGTGAATAACACATGGCTAATGTTGACTTGCATTCGTTAAACCATTTTTTTTATCGCTTCGTATAATTACAAAAGTTATCAAAAAAAAAAATACTGTTGTTGATTAAAACTGCTACCAAAAATCCAAATTTTAACGGATTTCTTTGAGGTAAACATCTTTGGAAAGCTATATCATTGCGCTATCAAATGGCCATATTTTTAATGACATTCTCCTTATACTTTTTACATCAGTAAAGAAAGAAACCAAAATGTTTTCCAATGAGAACATAATGTGTTCAAAAAGCTGAAGTGGTTTCAATACTGTAATTATATTTTACATTTATGGAATAAGAATATTAGCAATGAGTTGTGAAACAATTGGAATAATATAATAGAAATCATACATCTTTATAAATTCCACTCTGAGTGGACAGCATTTTCTCCAATATTTAAGAAGAGGCTCAGAAAGAAAATATAATAAAATTTGAAGCATATATCACTTAATTGACTATATTTATTAGAGAAAATACACCACTCATCATTCAACTTATTTCAAATGAAATAACGTGACAATTGTTCTTTAGGCTGCATTTTATGCATAATCAATTACATAAAATATTTTCCATGTTACTACAATGAATAATATCTTAACAAAACATGCATCTGAGTATAAATAATGCAGTCATAGAAAATTATCTTAACGACAATGAGCTCATTAAATAAAGGTAAGAGAAGAACTTGTTTGACAAAGGTTTTAGTACTACATCTTTTAATCAAAAGATAATCACTTTATGTTATAGCTTTGAACAACTCTGTAAAAGATTAATTACAAAATAAAAACACCCATCCTAAATTACTCTTATTATTTGTTTAAATTAATTTGTGTTAATAAATCACTGGCTATAATATAACATCCTTGGTTTGAATCTTGAAGTTTGATCAACTGATTTTTATTTTTTACATTTTTTAAGTAAGATCCCAAATCTATAACAAACTATTATAAAAGTTTTTGTCTGTTTTTTAATGATGAAAATTCAATGCCATTTCATCCATTAATAAAGCATTAGGTAGCATGACGTTCATATCTTTCCTATACAGATCTATTATACTAATTGAAGATCAATTCATAAATTTTAAAAATTCCTACATTATGTATAAATTTAATTTATATTGTTTTAACAATTATTTCATTGATTATAAGAACAAATTCTCCAACGATTTGGTTATATTTGAAA
This sequence comes from Epiperipatus broadwayi, assembly GCA_028023455.1. Lineage (NCBI taxonomy): Eukaryota > Metazoa > Onychophora > Udeonychophora > Euonychophora > Peripatidae > Epiperipatus > Epiperipatus broadwayi. Next base: position 2,168 of record JAQFVV010009673.1, on the reverse strand, counting down.
ATGACATAGTTTACTGAAAGTTGTATAATTTATGAAAAACTTATAAATAAAATAATACTTGAAATGTATTGAGTTTACAACGTTTTTTATCTTTATTCACCATTCTTTACATGTCTCTATCAAGAAATAATAAAATTCGTTTTATTACAGTCAACTCATCTTAATTTATTATTCATTATAATCTTAAAATCAATTATATATCCAGAGTAATATATCTGATCAATATTTAAGTATAGTGAAAACATTTTTTTTTTTTATTTTAACACATTTTCTTCCCATGAGAGAGAGTGAGGATTAAAAAAAACGATTTTATTCTTCTACTCTTTTCTGAGGTGAGAATTTTTAAATAAAACATTCAGTAATTTTGCAAAATCTTTTTTTTAACATTGTTGTGATTAACATTAGAAAGTTTCAATATGTTTTGCAATAGATAATATTAATAAGTAAAATAAATATGGATATTAAATAGGCAAAACTCTCCATACACTAGCGCCACCATGTGCCAAACAGAGTAAAAGCTCCTCATTAATGGAGTCCACAAGCCAGAAACTAGTTTGGGGATATTGGATGAGAGTGCACTAGATAGGGATTTTATGCACAAGCCTTCTGGCATCCATTTTTTTACTCTGATTGGCACAGGGTGGCATTACTTTATGGAGTGTTTTTGTCTATTTAATAACAGTTATGTGCTAGCATAAGAGATGGTGATCATGTGATGTTTAGTGGTTTAACACCAATCCTGCCTAATAGGATAATGGTGGTCATGGTTGTTAAAAAGCCAAAGATACCAAAATGTATGGATGCTGAATTGAGTTCAGACCTATATGACTATATATGCTATTGTACTTAGATTGAAAATATTGTTTTTAATTTCATTTTCATAATTTTCTTGTTAAGTAGAGACAAAAGGTGGCTGCTGGAGGGCTACATTAGTTCCTAAGATCTAGGTACAGTGCTCTCAGATCCACAACTCCTCACTGATGAAGGCCACATACCAGAAACTAGTTTGGGAGTATTGGATGATTAGGCTCTAGCTGGGGATTTTATGCACAAGCCTTCTGGCATCCATTGATTACTCTAGTTGGCACATCATGACAGCAATGTATGGAAAGTTTTGTCTATTTAATAACAGTTATGTGCTAGCATAAGAGATGATGATCATGTGATGTTTAGTGGTGTAAATATGAATATACTATTGTATTCCAGTTAAAATTAAGATAATACTTTGAAATAAATTATTTACTAAAATTATTGTTGAGATCATCTCCAAAAATTATATATTGAATAAAGTTTGTTATAAAATGAGATATAGCTAATAAGCACAATATTGAAATTATAATTACTGTTTGTGACTATTTCATGCATATATTTTAAAATATTTTAAAAATTAGATTTCATAAAATCCTGCAAACTATATTTAATGACCTTTTTTATATGTTTAAATTAATTTAGTGTTGGAAGAATTATTCAGCGTCTCAAAAATGTCTTTGATGAATATATGCTTAAAAAATTGACTTTAACAAAATGTTGTGTACATACTGAATTATAGTTTTAATTAAAAAATAAGGTGATTTCTTCCTTATGACAAGTAAATGATTTGACCTGGCATTCTTTATTTATAGTTCAGTAAAATATTGTGTTATCTGCATATAAAGTATTTTTTCATAAATTAGTTTATTTTTTTAAAAAAAAAATATAATTATTATTAACGTTAATTAGAAATAGATTATTTGACAATATTTGAAAGACTGTGAAAGTTGCCTATGTTTAATAAAACACGAAAATAGAATTATTGTTACCAAGGACAAATAACCAAATTCCCAATATTCACACCCAGTAATTATCTTCATGATTCTATTGTCCATAAGATTTTTAGTAGAGATTTAAATAATAATAATAATAATAATAATAATAATAATAATAATAATAATAATAATAATAATAATAATAATAATAATAATAATAATAATAATAATAATAATAATAATAATAATAATAATCTCGCAGCAAATGATGATTTTAACGGATCGTTGTTTACAGAGATCTTAGGAGTTTAACCAAAGAAAACACTAAAACCAACACATCTTTGACTTGCAGTTATATATATATATGAACAGTAAGTATTGGACAATCCAAATTAATTTGTATTTTAACTAAATAGATATTTT
>JAQFVV010009672.1:0-10710 GCA_028023455.1 Epiperipatus broadwayi | reverse complement strand
TATTAGAATTACTACAATCTAGTTTTTAACCTCTTGGCTAAATTTCTCACGATAATCATACCAGAGCAGATGATCAGAATTGTTAATTCTTTCTTTCCTATTGCTATGTTGTAGTGCGATTAATATTAAGAAAAATATGTGTGAAACTGTGTGTGCTCCAGAAGTTAAAAGTGTTAAATAATTACATGTGAAAGTAAACGAGTTGATTTAATAAAAACGAAAATTAGAAATTACAAATGGTTTTTCATATATATATTTTATAAAAAGCAAGGTGTAAAATAAGATGGAAGATCCGAATAAATAATTAATTAAATGAAGGATTAAAAATGTAAAGAACAATTTAATTAATTAGTTCAGAAATAATCCCAGAATACTTTTGCGAATAAAATTGATAAGGAATAAACAATAGAACAAAAAGTAGATACAATCTAGTGGAAAAAAGTCAAGTCAGCGTCAGTCCTGTTTTTCTGAGACTTATGTGTAGCGTGAATTTCGGAACAGGACCAACAATGGGAGGAGAACCAGATATTCGGGTCTGAAGGTACCATAGACCGACCTAGGGTAATTATACAGACTATACCTGTCTTATTATTATTTTTGTAAGCCTTACAGGCGCTAGTAAACTACTGATAATCCTGTTTATAAATGCTTGTTAATTTTTATACTAATAAAATCTTGTATCAGTTAAGTGTGATATCTTAATTTCATGCAAGAGAGTAATAGTTACTTGAATTAGGTGTATTTGATTATTTCTCGTAAGTAACATTAAATCAAGTACATCACACCTATATAAATAACAGTGGTTAATCATCAGCAGGATGTCTCTAATGGTGAATTTATCAACATGTAATGAAACAAACAAAAAAATATTTCTATCAGTAATATAAAATTATTATATAATAAAAAATTTTATTTTGCTATATAATGAAGAATCGTATATATTCATGGAGATAAATAGCTATGTACTCTCACTAAACATTTAAATTTTTTTTGAAATGGTATACGTGGTATGTTTGGGAGTAACAAGAAGAGATCGAAAACGCAATATATGGGTAAGAGAACAAACAGGTGTTACTGACCTCATTGGAAAAATTAAGAGACTGAAGTGGAGTTGGGCTGGACATATTGTTAGAAGAGATGATAATAGATGGACAATTGAAATCTTAAACTGAATTCTAAAAGATTGTAAAAGACCCAGAAAGAGACCACATGTGAGATGGATGGATGAAGTAAGAAAGTGTGCAGGGGTGATGTGGAGAAGAGAAGCTAAAGATCGGAGAAGATGGATTGAACTTGGAGAGACCTTCATCAATGGTTGATGATGATGATGTGTGGTAAGTCTCCTATTGCTTCTGCATATCAAAGGAGAATGGCCATTAAAAGACATTCTGTTCGCACTGATGATATTAAGCAAAAAACAACTTAATAGCATGAATCTAGGAATTTGTTTAAATTTCTACCAATTTTTTCCTTCCTCCAAAATGGAAATAAGCCCCCAAATTTTAGGTCACCTCAAAACTTTTTTATAGCATCATATTATATCATAATTAAAAAGTAAAATAAATAAGATATATATACAATATTTAAAAATATTTTGGATTAAAGTTTTAAGATCTCAAAACATGTAAGAAAGTTAAGTTTTATATCCCAAATTAATAGGATAATATAATCTAACAACAATATTTGATCGTAACAATGGTAGTTTTCTATTTCTTATCATTCTCATTAGCATAATTTATTCTAGCATATAAAATATCTAACTTGTCTAACTAAAACAATATCAGGATATGAAAAATATATTTATCTATAAAGATATTTGCTGTGAGTGACTGTCTGCACCAATGTGTAATCCTCCGAGCTAACAAATGATAATGTTGATAATAGCTTGCAGTGTTGCTTGCAATGAACTTTCAACAAATGCACCCCTACCCCCTACAAATAATATAATTATTGAGATAATTGTTAGATTAAGTGTTGGCTGTGATTAATTTGCATCTTACTATGACCTATGAGATAAGAGAACTGACACACTTATAAATTCTATACTGAAATTAAATTAAAGTGGCAAAAAAATATTAAAAATCAATTTCTAATTTATCACGTAACAAATGTAATCTATTGGAAGGATGCATTGCTCAGCATGGGTATATTAAATAAAAAAACATTTACTGCAAATCATATAAATTTGAGAAATGCTCAAGCTATGTTCAAAGTAAACGATGAATTCTAGATAGGTTCAAAATGATTTCCAATTACAATACAGAATAATATATCTTAATCTTAATAAATAGTTGGAAGAGTATTAGAAAAATCCTGTGAATACCAGTAATTAAACTGCAAACTAGATTGGGATTCTGAGAAGTGTTTGCCTATTCCTAATTCAAATAAAAAAAAGAGTGGTAAAAAACACAATCTGACATAATAAAGCAAACAATTACACTTTCCAATTAACTTCATAAGCAGTTAAGCATGTCAAAATTTACATAACTTACAATAAGTATCTCTACATAACTTACAATAAGTATCTCTTAACTTTTCTTATCTGTCAAATATTTTATCACTTTTCTTTGAGTTGTTTTGATATTGATAATGAGTATAGTGTTTATTCTTTCAGGGTGGGCAAACTTTAACACGAAGAGTCATTTTACTTATATCTCCCTTTCTCAATAAACATCACATGATCACCATTTCTTATTCTTGCTTATAACTGTTATTAAAACAGGCAAAACTCACTATATGTATTGCCACTCACAGCAAGCTAGAGTAATCAATGGATGCCAGAAGGCTTGTGCATAAAATCATAATCTAGTGCCTACTCATCCAATATCCCCAGACTAGTTTCTGGCTTGTGGCCTTCGTCAGTGAGGACCCTTGAATCTGAGAGCACTGCAAAGATATTAGGATCTAATGCAACCCTCCAGCAGCCACCTTTTATCTCTACTTAACTAAAAAACTATGAGTCTTAAATTGAAAACACCTTAATATTTTCAATCCAAGCTCATTAGCTTATATAGTCATATAGGTCTGAACTCAGTTCAGTACCTATACATCTTGGTGTCTTTGGTTCTTTAATAACCATAGCCACCACTATCCTATTAGGCAGGATTGGTTTTAAGCCAATAAACATCACATGATCACCATTTCTTATGCTTGCTTATAACTGTTGTTAAAACAGTTTGGCTAATAGTTGTTTGAGGTAGATCCTGTTCCTTACTGAAGACAGCTAATACTCAAAAATGAATGGTATGGATATAACTGGACTATATACCATATACCAATTACCCAAGCTTTGGAATGAAGTAAATAGATTGTATTAATGCTTCTAAAGCAGATATTAAAAATAAACTAAAAAAATGGTACAAGATACTTTATTTGATATAGTTAACAAAAAGAGATCACTAAAACATAGTTACTAACCTAATACCAAGCCTTTATAATTATACAAACAAATTAGTTTGACTTAAAACCTTGGGACATTTTTGCATCTCACATTAACTTGAATAATATAAAAAAAAATTAAAATTGGCTATTGAGGGCAAAGTCTACATCTCACTGAAGACAACAAATCGCAAATAACTGATCTGGAAATATGGATATAGCATGATCATCGAATTTCCACTGATTACTCAAGATTATAATATAGGACTAAAGACTAGAGTACATAGAGTAAATTACTATTCTTAATTTGTAAATATGTGCTCACACACATGTATATACTGTAACCAAGGGATATGGACATATCAAAGAACAAGCCAATTGCCAAACTGTGACCTAGTAAATTGAGGTTAATAAGAATAAAAATATATAACATAAGCCAAGCTTGTGGGAATTGTAAAGTACAAATGTCATATGCTACAGTAAGAAAAGATACAGGGGTATGCAATTACAATACATATATCATTGAAATATAAAACAATATTATCAATAACTTAAGAAGAGGAGAACTAAACGAGAAAAACTCTCCATACAGTAGTGCCACCCTGTTCCAACTATATGGAGAGTTTTGCCTGTTTAATAACAGTTATGTGCTAGCATAAGAGATGGTGATCATGTGAAGAGGAGAACTCTCAATTCGCTCTAGTACAAATAAGACTCTTGGTATTACAAGCATATGCCGTTGAGATTACATTTAAAATCCTTCTCTTATAACATCTACTACCACTACTATCTTTCTTATTCATTTCTTAAGTATCTCGCTGCTATGATCAGATAAAACATTAAGTTTAATTTTATAAAATTTGTAAGTGTTTCTTAAATCTTTGCCACAAAGATTCATCTTTTGAAAATAATTTCTTCATCAGCAAAATAAATAAGGGAATCTCAGGATAATATGATTGTTTAATCATCAAATAAAGTCTCTTTGACTCTTCAAATCTATTCCACATAGAATGAAATCCTAGCAAATAAAATTAAGACATACACTTACCCTTATTCTAATATCTTATCACAATTACAATAATAATTATTATGAATTTTAAATAAAATACAACATGATCTCTTAATTTGGGATAAGTTGAATAATAATCTAGGATGACATTCAGATATTAACAATGGGTAAGGGATTTTATAGCCATTCTAAGTACCATAGAATACATATATCTAAATGTCTTCTAGATATGAGCTACGTCATCTTTTAAATTTCTCATGGAATAATAAATATGGTCTTTCATATTTATGAAAAAATTTTTAGAATAAATAAGCACAATGATCTTTTCATAAGTATACTAAATTGATTAAAATGATCTCAAATAATAATATGCAATTTGTAGTATTTTGTAAAATTGGCAGACATGTTTGTACACTCCGGAAAATCTAGAAAGTATTCGAGAGGTTGTTTTTAGATCGCGCACTGATAACTGAGGAATTTAATTAACGTAATGGCGAATGTTAATTCCAAGAGACGTTACCTTATTAGACAGTGTATTAATTGCTGCGGTTATCAGAAAGCTATAGAAAGACTGTATAACAACTAGGCAGAGCAGTGTAAGCAGTGAGGAGTAGCAGACAGTATTTGAGTGCATCTACAGTAGAGTTACTGTTCAATTCCAGTAGGAGACATCTAGCGTCAGTGCTTGCGGTTAATGTCCAGCGCCCAGTGGAAATGTAGTTCACGGGTATAACTGAAGGAGACCACAGCCTGAGGAAACCGTCTGGATAGCAGCGGAATAAAGAGTCGAGTTTCCAGCGGTTTTCAAGTGAAGTAGACTGTTGCAGAGACGGAAGCTGTAAGGAGCTTAAGGTCAGTCGCAGTGCTTACTATGAAGAGTTCGTGTACAGCTAAACTGGACTGGGGCTAAGGTATGTCCATTGTGAACCGTTTTTGTAGCAGCTAGCCTGAAAGAACATCGTGGGAACTGAACTTTAGCGAACTGTAGAAATAGAGTCGTTGCAGAGTAAGAGAGCAGAGCATCCGTTGCAAGAGAACAGCGTGGGAATTGAATATTAGCGAACTATAGAGACAGAGTTGTTGCAGACTATTTGCTATTCTGATTACTTAAAAACATTGTGTCTTAATGTATATAATCATACATATGGATACATCACAATTATAATTTTTAATAAGCAAAATACATCTTTCTTAGATTTAATTCTAATTCTTAAATATAATTCTATAAAGTAACTTTTTTACTTATGATAAACACTTAAAATAATTTATGATACTCTTACAATTATTTAGATTTCTGGTTAATGAGTTGATGATGTGGATAAATAACTATAGGAAACTTCTTAATTCAAAAAACAAATATTTATTTTACAGCAAACAAATACAAAAAATAACAAGTCATAAATATCATATCTTTTAGGTCCATGAAGCCAAGGACTACTACAAATATTGCTTTCTTTTAAAATTATGTCAGAAGGTTTAAGTTACAACTGATTTTATGAAAAAATAATAAATTTGGTTAAGCAAAAATAATCTGGTTGGTCAAATGAAACTTTCTATTAATTTCGATTCTAATACGTTCTCACATATTAAATCTCTGACACAACGATAATATCCTTTTCATGAATAGTATCTCTTTTTTTAATATTTTAGATATGAACACTTATTCCAGATTAAAAATATTATAAGTTAAGCTGTTCAAGAATTATTTTACAGCTACACAGATTCCAAAATATTGATTTATTAACTTTTTATATGCAGAATCATCACATTATAAGGCACTAATAAAATCTATTTATGATAAAATTAAACTATATAAATATTTTTTTTTTATAGATATTTTGGCATAAGTCATGTCCTGGCATTTAGCTTCAAGGAAAAGCTAAAGATCACAATATATAAATCCAAATATGTTGAGTGAAACAAGTAAGTAGGGCATAACTTGCATCAAGATATTTTAGATACCCCCCCCCCCGCCACAAATTTAGTTTAAATTACTGCTTAACACTTTGGCCTTAATGCCTATAATGTTAGTAAAATAGAGGGACAAGATTCACAAAAGAGGAATTATTACAAAGTCCACCACTAGAAAGAAAAACTTAATTTCTTTTAATCTGTGTCGACAAGAAATTTTCCAATACATAAAACAATAAATACTTTTCAACTATTTTTTAATTAGTGTACTTTCTCAAATACAGCAAAATTAACAAAATTAAAGTAAGACCTAGAAAAAATTTAAGTGACGTATAATTGGTTTGGTTCAGATTTGATGAAATAAGAAAGAAAAAATTAATATACATATAAAATATTTTATAAAAAATCTTTTTATTTGAGGATTAATGCACTAAAATCAAAAAAATATTTTTTTTCTTGGATCATTAGACTATTTAACTTGACAGAAGGGGAAGGAGTGCCTATAAATTAATAAATCCAATCACTAACTGAACTCCTGCTTTTATTTCAATTTCAAATTAAATATATCAAATCAAATTATAGTCCAAGAAAAATATTATTTTTTGGTGTTTGGTGCATTAATCCTCAAATGAAATAAAAGCAATTTTTATATATATAATTTTTTATTTTTTAGTTATGGGATATATCACATCAGACTTTTTGTAACTTTTAATTTTCAAATTCAAATACTAAAAATAATATTTACTAAGGCAATATAAGCTTGTGGTTAAGACCTGTAGAGGTCCCTACCTTTGCATTTTCAACAGCACATGCTTTAGGTTTATTGCCTTAGTAAATATTACTTACATAATCAATGTGCGTTAAATAAATTTATAAATACTACAAGTGTAAACAATGTTGCCGTATTTTGATTTTTTGAAATTAAATTCATATGGATTTACAGAGAGCCTTAATAATGACTATTAGGATGTAAAAGATCAAGATATTTACCTAAAAATCAAAAGTTGAAAAGTTAACTCTGCTCCTATATATTTTTTTCAAGTTTAATCGCAGTTAATATCTCTATACAATCTAAAGTCTTTTCCCATAATCTATGGAATCTAAACATTCTGTGAGTGTATTTTATACACCTTTGACTTACTTCATTAACCGCTTATAGATAATTCATGCTTCTAAACCTTTTTCTAAATTCTACTTACATTGATTAATCAAAATCCAGTTTCTCTTCTAATTTTATGTAGAAAAATTTTTAATTTAAAATTTATCGATAATAGGCAATAAATTGGTAGATTTATATATTAAACAAGGTAAAACTCTTCATACAGTAATGCCACCCTGTGCCAACCAAAGTAATCACTGGATGCCAGAAGGCTTATGCATAAAATCCCTATCTAGTGCCTACTCATCCAATATCCCCAGACTAGTTTCTGGCTTGTGGCCTTCGTCAGTGAGGAGCCTTGGATTTGAGATCGAGGTGCAGTGCTCTCAGATCCAAGGCTCCTCACTGACAAAGGCCACAAGCCAAAAACTAGTCTGGGGATATTGGATGAGTAGGCACTAGATATGGATTTTACGCACAAGCCTTCTGGCATCCATTGATTACTCTGGTTGGCACAGGGTGGCACTACTGCATGAAGTGTTTTGCCTTGTCTAATAATTTGTATAATAATGTAATAGTGCATTATTCCAGTTATTAAGAATACTTTTTTTTTCTTTTAATAAATTTAAGTGAAAAAAAAAATTGCTATATCTGAAATTTCATCAATAAACGGAAAATCCCCTAAGGAAAATGGTATAATAACTGAAACGGTTGAAGACAGTGGATAAAGAATTATTTGAAATAATGTTGTTTTTATTTATAAGATTCTTCAAAGAAGTGACTAAGCACATCCTTTCCATAATATGATGGTTTTAATCTTTTATAAACAAACATGAAGATTACATATAACACGTATGATTATAAAGTTAAAACATTTGGAAAATATTTTAAATTATAGGTGAACTTCTTAGATTCTTATGGGAAAGATGTGCTTAAATCCATCATTTCTTTTTTTGCTGAACAATATATAGGACTAATGCAGTATAATTTTACACACACACACAAATGATAGTAACAGTGAATGAAACTGGATGTTTTATCAGTGAATACCCAACACAGCCTTTATTTAAGAACGAAGCCTCAGTAATTAGCAGATTCTCTTGATGTCATAAACATGTGGTATCTCCCATAATAATAATAAAAAACAACATTATTCCTTCCAAAATTTAACCCCTCAAGAAAAAAAATGCAATTCTTAAATAGCACCACAGACAGATTGCGGAAATGCGGTAAAAGAGAATACAGTACAAGACAAGTGCACTAGAAGAAGCACTTAAAGATGATTATGATAATATTAAATCGTGCTATCACACTTCCAATGTAAAGCTGTAACAACAAATAGAAAACTAAATTAAATGGCTGAGCGCTTTCAAGATGTACTTCTCATATTCATAGCCAGTTATGATTCTTTCTTTAAAATCATTATATAAATAAATACCATATGCAAATTCTATGCAAATGAGTCACTAAGACCATCTTTTAGATATAGCAAAACATGCATCTTTACGATTAATGGCAAAGGAGTCCTCTGCTATAAAGTAAGCTTCTTTTACCTTTCGCTTAATATCATGCCTCTCAGTACAAACTAATTTTGCAGATGTGGGTTCGAACACATGTCCTGACACTTTTTGATGTTGTGCAAAAATTGAAGTGCATTCTGGATCCGGTGCCTTATTGTATCTATACTTGTGATGATGCTTTGCATCCATTATGAGGGCATGCCACTCTGTACACAGCCTGTGGGGTCTGATCAGAAGCTATAGTATTTATTTATATAATGATTTCAAAGAAAGAATCATAACTGGCTATGAATATGAGAAGTACATCTTCTTGAAAACACTCAGCCATTTAATTTAGCTTTCTATTTGTTGTTACAGCTTTACGTTGGAAGTGTGATAGCACGGTTTAATATTATCATATTGAAGACAAATGTAAAGTATAAATCTACAGGTTATTACTTAAAGATGATTACTAATTACTTTAAAAATAATTAACTTAGAAATTGTTTAACAAAATTAAAATTTATGTAATAAATGTGATTATTTCAAAATAATTGAAAATATCCAGTGCACCAATAATATATATGTTTAGCATAAGATAGTTTTTGCTAATGAATCAAAATTATGTGGAAATGTATATCAATGCAATGCCATACACATAAGCTGAAATCAATATATAAAGACTAATAACGAATTTTTCTGATCTCAAATAACTTGATTCATTGTTGTTTTTTTCTTTAACTTTTTTATTTTTATTTATTAAATTCTCTCACTGTAAAAGTATCTAGCTAAAACATGTTATAAATATATATTTTATTATTTGATGGTCCATGATATCATTATTTCCTATAGTTTTATAATGTGTCCATCCCATACTTATAATCTCGAAAATCACACTGGTATATACATCATATTAGAGAATTGATAGTTGAGCAAGGATAATAGCTAGACTTACAAATGCCGACAAGATAATTCATTTAATGCAAAAAGAGTTAAATATGGAACAAATAAAATGTTAAAAGAGTGTATAAATAAAGATTTTATGAATGTTTTTTAATATTAAATTTTAGAGATCAAATTACAGAGTGAATGTTGGAGTTATAAAAAATGTGATGATGAAAATAAAATATGATTTATATTATTGTCAACAATATAATAACATACCACATCAGAATTAATATTTAAAAAAATATATGTTTATTTTATCTTTAAGAATAGACATAGAAAAGTATATCAAATTATAGTTATAATTTTATAGAAGATTTAAAGTAAAGTAATGATGATAAAAGAATATATTTTAAAATATGTAGAGTATAATAATGTATAAGTTGTCTATGTTATTGAGATGTTTTAGTATGGAATTATTAAGAAGTATCTTAATATTCACAGAATTAACAAATATGAATAAAAACGGTGACTGGGAAGTATGCAGAATTGAGTTTTAACATGGGTAAAGTATAACCCATGGAGGATTTGCTCATAGCAAATACTATAGGACCATTCAGTTAAAAAATTACTGTAACATTATTCTTTTGACATTTTAAATCTTGAAAAGTAACTCAAATCTGTTTTAGAAAGAGAAAGGACTTTTAACCACATGTGCCTTAAACATTTGTATAATAGCCAAATAATGTAGTTTTTGACTGTAGATGGAACTCTCAAACCTCAACATAAGATAGGCACTTTATAAAAAATAAGAGTGGCTGTCTTATCATTAATCTAAATTCTTAATTATATAGGCCAATCAGAAGCATCTTGATTTAAAAGCATGAAGATATTACTCTCTTCACATTTAAATCCACTATTTTTTGACC
>JAQFVV010009671.1:0-10715 GCA_028023455.1 Epiperipatus broadwayi | reverse complement strand
TATAAATCTAATAATTAAAATAGCATTTTAAATGAAAATGTATTTAAACATTTTCTAAATTATAATAGTCTTTACTGCTAATCCCTTGCAGTGTTTATTAAAATTAATTTTAAATAATATTTAATTATTAAAGTAATTAAATTACAACACACTTAACAATCAATTACCATTATTGTATTTTAAGAATATCCAATCATTTTACATAATTTCATTTACTGCTTAATTTAATATATAAATATTTTAAAAAACTAATTATTTCATAGCCAGTTAATTAAAAAATGACAAAAGGTAAAGAAAAGAATTTAGGTAACAAATGAGGTTATACAGCAATAAAATATTTTATAATTAATTTTTTTTCCAATAAGAAATGCTAAAAAAAGTCTGTTAAGAATTAGATTTGATCAAGTTCAATGATTAGATTAACAATAAAAAAAGCAAGTCACAAATTAAGATATTAATAATTTAAATACATATAAATATAGTATTAATATCTCAATATTAAAGCACTCTGAGCATTAGCCAGTTATAGAAATGATTAGCTAAAGTGGTAAAGGTTCTTGAATTAATAGCTACCGAGAAAGTAATAAATAAATAAAATCTCAAATCTAAACAATTGAAACTGCCAATTTTAATTATATTTTTATATTGGACTATTTCCATCATCTAATATGAGTATTGAATGTCTTTAAAAAAATTTAACTTTATTTAAATATTCTACATACATTCAACTATTAGTAATAGCACATCATAGAGGTAAGTAAAATTTGTCAAGATTTCTTCTCAAAGTTCTAAGTCTTTTGGCATACAAGACCCAGTCCTTTGTCAGGGATTCTAGATACTTTGTAGAATTAATCAAGAACAGGAAAATTAAAAGAACTGACCTAGTGGTAAGCTTTGATATGGAAAGTTTATTTATGAATGTACCATATAAAGAAGCATTGTCTATTGTAAGAAAAAGATTAAATGATGATAATATTTTACAAACCAGAACATCTTCCTATTAATAGTATAATAGAACTATTAACATTCTGCATAAAAACAACCTACTTTCAATATAACACAGAATTCTTCAAACAAAATCAAGGAATGGCTTTGGGCTCACCATTGTCACCCCTGATTAGCAATATTTACATGGAAGAATTTGAAACCACAATCATAAGAATAACTACTTCATATCCATCTAAAGTTTGGCTTTGCTATGTGGATGATGCATTTGTTGTATAGCCACATGGTGAAGCACTTCTACAAACTTTGTGGAAACAAATCAACAATATAAACCCCTTCAATTAAATTCAAAATAAAATCAGAACAAAAACAAAAAATTGGTATTCTTAGATGTTTTTGTAACAAGACTCCCTCATGGCAAAATCAAAATTACAGTTTACCAGTACCTAGCCTATACATCCAATCATACCAGAAACACAAAACATAGAGTTATACTATCACTATGAAACAGAGCAAAAAAATTTTGTTCAGAAACCAACTATTTGGAAAAAGAAAAGATCTATATGAACAAACTCTTATGAAAAATGGTTATCTATCAGCTGATATTAAGAAAACCTTAAATTGACAACAAAAAGAACCATCAAAAGAAAAAACAATTATTGGTACTGAAGTGTACCTATGCATTCCAAAAATAGTAGACAAATTAAGGAGAACTCCAATCAGTATAATATCAGAATAACTTTCCAGAGCCATACCAGAATTCTAACATATACAAAGCCTAAACTCGAAATGCTGAAAAAAAAAATCTGCATCTATGAAATATCATGTAAATGTGGAAGAATGTATATTGATAAGACTAGTCATCTCATTTATAAGCACTTGCAAGAACACAAACTGATGATTAGAAAAGAAAAACAGATGTGTCTAACTGTAGCAGATCATGTATGTACCAATGACTAGATGTTAAATTGGGAAAATGCAAAAATATTGGACAAGAAAAGGTACAAAGAAGAAAATTTAAAAAATCTGCTCACATAATAACAGCAAACAATCCCCTAAGTCTACCTAGTGTGACTATACATATTGTATGGAAACCACTAATTAACTTTGTTCTTAGGAAAAAGTGGAGAAATCAGAAGGAACTTCATAGATAAGTATATAAAATTTCTACTAACTGTTGCTTTTAGTAGGATTGGTTAGAGCAATACCTTAAAATTCAACATTCAAGAATCTAAGAATCTAGGTTCAAATTCCATGTTAGTTCTGTCACTGGTCATGTCATCAACACCTGAAGAAGCGGGAAAAATAATATCTCTCAAAACATTGTGCATATACTAACCTGTTTGGTATGCTAACAGTTGAATGTATTTGGAATATTTAAATAAAGTTAATTTTTTCTAAAGACATTCAATACTCATATTAGATGATGAAAATAGTTCAATATAAAAATACAACTAAAACACTATCTTCACATACCTTCAGGATATCACTTTAATAGTTAAATAAACTTGGTTTCATGAGCAACAATCCATGTAATAGTAAATAATGGGATAGTGATTTGGATTTGCGTAAAGTTTCTCAGTCAGTTCTTAACTAATTAAAATAAAATAAAAAAGAGAGAAAAAATAATTCTGGATATTTGAAGCTAAATACCAGTGTACATGTAACTCAAAGAACTCTTTTATTGTCAATTTAAAAACTCAAAGCATTGAAACAATTATTAGCCATCAAAGGAAACATTCTTGAGTAGTTACAGATATATGACATGACTTGTTAAGCTGAATTTTGTTTTGAGAGGGATATGCAGTAAAGAAATGTTTCAATTGATCATTTATTTGAAGAAATCATTTAACTGTCAGTAGGGAGTTGTTGAACTTATTTATATTAGAAAAAGAATTAAAAAAAGTTGCGAATCATGATCTGATTATATGATGTTTCATAAGCAGAAAATTAGACAGGAATACTTATCCATATAACATATATTAGAAGAAATCTTTTTAAAATTATTATGTTTATATAAATATTAAATAATACAACATTTCTAATAATGTGTAATTATGTGAATGATAAACTTTCTATATACTATTTATATCAATGCTCTATTACAATTGCCAGAATTTGCATTGCAAATGTAGAAAAAAGAATTCATTTATAAGCACTTATCCAGATCTTATAAAAATAGTGACTCTGATAAATGATAATGAAAGTTAACTTTTAATTTTATACAAAGATTAACAAAATCTCAGAGTCTTAACTTCACAACATAGGGTAAATTGCAATTCATTTAAATAATATTATGGTAAATTAATATTTCATATTCAGTACTTGGTTATTTATTGATAAGAGTATTCAAATGAATAATAATAGACTCCATCTTTTGAGAATAAATTGCCACTTTGAATAAATCTTTGCTAACATCAAAGTAAGAGTGAATGTTTGCTCTAATTAATATTACTTATCAGAAATCCTATTCGAACTGGAAAAGCATATGTAAATATATTTATTTTATATTTACAAGAGAAATTCTGATATAGAGAATATACTGATATAAACAGCATTGAAAATTTATATAATAGTGCTATATAAATTATGTAAATTACAAGACAAAAACTTCTGAAATTTAATGTAGTAGATAATTGATTTATATTACAAATATTCTAGTATCTTTTTAGCAATCTTTACACTATAATAATGATTAATACAAATAATAATATTTTTTATTTAATCATTCTTATTATTAATTTAATCAAATTAATTAATAATATTTTCTAAATATAGAATGAACAGTGCTTGATCTTGCGATCGTATTTTTTTTAATTTTAGCTCTGATATTTTTAGAACAAACATGTTTGTTTTATATTTACAATTCAGAAATAATGATATATTTCAAGAATTAATTTTTGTCTATTACATTGGGAATTATACTCATATAGCATATGTAGTCAGAAATATTCAAACACTCATTTTCTCCAAGAAACCTTGTTTGCTAAAATCAGTATCTAAATACACAATAAACGAACTAGTAGCACTATAGATAATATAATGAAATGAAACAGTATCAACTGATTAATGAATCTCTCCAAAATACTTATTTAAGACTTATAATTTTTAAACAACAAGATACAAACTTTAACATCAAATAAATCATATTAAGAGTATTTAAGTACAAATAAAATTGCTATATTTGACATGGGATTTTTTTTTCCTTATGGCTGTTGAACAATAATGGGAGAGTCCTTAAATGTGTTGTGCAGAGATTAGTCAATATTTTTAACACGGTAATAGATAAAATATAATTTGTAGATGGCACTTTGAGGAAATGATATCACTTTCAATGTAAAATAGCTATATTATAAGGAAATAAAAACATAATCCGGATGCTTTCAGGACAGATTTTATAATGTGAACGGTAGATCTTCAGTTATGGTAGAGCCAAAACCATTTATTCAGTTTTCTTATTTTTGTCAATTAATCAAAATTTTATTTAATCTTCAATTTGCTTATCTCAACTTAGTTTTCTTATTTTTGCCAATTAATCAAAATTTTATTTAATCTTCAATTTGCTTATCTCAACTTCTTTATCTAAATATGTAGTAAAGAATCTATTTCCTATATCTGTTAATTTTTAAATTTTAACTATTATTACAATTATTTACTTTCATCATCTGTTGTTTTTTTTTTAACTCAACACTTATCTGTACTTTCAATTTTTCACTCTTCAAAAGTAATTTCCCCAAACTAACTGTAGGAGCCTTTTATCATTTCTGTCTTTCATATAACAAATGCTTATCTATTCTCTCTCTCTATATATATATATATATGTTAAATAAAAAGATGATAAATTGAATTCCAGTCAATACAGCTATTATTTTGACAAATCATAATTTAGTCGAAGATCACAAATTCAGCTATAATTTTGATCCCACTCCAATCAGTACGTTTTTTAGAATATTTATAATTCTCAAAATAAAATAAAAAAACATTGCTTCTATTGTATTTTTTTCTTTTCTTCTGCTACATAAAATATTAAAAACCAACAACAGTTTCAAAACAACTCTTTTATTAATTGATCTGATAGTTTTGCAAAAATGAAGTTTTAATACATGGCTGTATTTTTCAATTAAAATTTAAGTTTAAATAAAATCTATGGTATACAAGTTAAAGAAATAATCTAGTGGGAAATCTCAAATTTACATAATTCTCAATTGAAATATCGTTGATATGTTGCGCCATTCTAATATTAATATTATCTTGATTCATAAAATAAAAGCTTTTATTTTTTAGAGGAATTTTTTGTTCTCTTTATCCATCTTTTATTTTATCTATATCGATGTCATAATATTGTCTTATATCTTTTTTTATATGTATTCTTTTGAATTAATGTATTTTTTTCATTTCTGTTTTTAATCGTCATCCTTTAAGTAAATCATGATTATTAATTCAATTTGTTTTTAAATAGATAAGAACTTTCCATGCAAACTTATTTTTATTTTATGTAACTATTCCCTAGTATCCCGTGCTATCCAATATTGATCAGAAATTAGATATCAATTGTTCTCAGTTGGACTGTAAAAATTCTAGGGTAATCTATATTGGTCAGATGCAATGATACAGCATGCGCAAGGCAGCAACACGACAGGTCATGTAGCCACCTCTTATGCTAAATCTCATAAAGTTTTAGTTAGAATCAAAATTTTAAATGGGGAGAAAAAGTAGGAAGACTGTGGAAATTACAGTAAGTAATTATGAAATTAATGAAAATAATAATGAGCTTGAAATGAATCAAATTGATAAAATTACTAAAAGCAATAGTAAAATGGCCGATAAGGCTTGTAAAAAAGAACATAATCTAAGAAAATATAATAGTAATCCCGAATTAAACAAATTAATAGATAGAGTTCATCTAAATAGCATATATGGGAATACGGTAGCAAATGCACAGCCATCGCTGTCAAAAAATGAGAAAGGCAATCCATCGGTATTAAAAAAAACAAAAATAGTATACGATGAAAGCTTAAATGATATCGTTGATAGTGAGAAAGCTGATTGGAAAATATCGAGCAAGTGTAAAAAAAGGAGAACGGATAGCTACAGTAATAATTTACAGGATGACTTGGTGACCTTAACACAAGCCAACAAAAACATTTCAGAAAGTATAACATTTAAAATTACGGACAATAAACTAGAAAGTGAACAAGAAATAACTAATAATAGTAAAAAAATACAATTTGTAGAACTTAATGATAATTATTCAGAAATACGAAAAACAAATAAGCTTAGCTCAAAAGCGTTTGTAAAACTAAACTCATATTGGAAAAAAATATTCATCAATTGTATGACACCGAATATGTCCATTTTGTCTAATTATTCAAACGAATGATAATACAGGTGAACACATTTTGGACAAACCGGATATAAATGTGTATTTGAAGATACTTGACGCTAATGGCTTAATAGACACAGTTAAACATGCAGAATTTTTTCCCGCTAGAGGGTTCGTGTCCATCGAATATTTTAATAAGGATCAAAAAGAACGAGCTGAAAATTTAATTAAAGAAATGCAAGGACGAAAAAAAAATCCCTACAAATGCATGGAAGATTATAATGAAACTAAAAAAAGGAATAACGAAAGAACAGATACCACATAAGATATTAAAAGACCAAATGCCAATTTCTATAATAATAAGGGGTAGAACCCCTCTATGCTTTAGATGCAACAGAGTCGGCCACATAGCGGCAGAATGTGAAAACAGAAATTGTGTTAAGTGCAATAAATTTAACAGAATGAATCACCTATGTAATATTGGAAATAATAAGTCATGGGCAAGTATAGTGAATAGTGAGAGAGAAGATGATAAGTTGTATGAATATGAAACGAATATTGAGCAAAATAAAGAGCTGAACTTGACTGAACCAATGACAATGGAAATAGAATCAGTACCAGATAGTCCTAATAACATTACAGATGAGACAAGATCAGCTACAGATACAGGTGTAAATGTAGTAAATGTGCAAATCCCAAAGAAAATAGAAATACTTGCCAACAAACGAAAAGATAGTAATAAAGCAATTGATAATAAAAATATAAGAGATAATAATGAAACCAACAATGATAGCACTAATGTTAATCATAAAAGATTACAAATCTATAGTGATCTTAATCAATCAAAATTAAATGATGATTCAAATGGAAAAGGAAAAGATGACACAATTATTAGTTTAAAAGAAAATAAAGAAACTCCAATTATGTTAAATAATGAACAGGTTACTTAATATACTATCAATAAATATAAGAGGAATAAACAGTCAAGATAAAGCAGAGAAAATATTAGATTATATAGCAACTCAAAAATATGAAATGATAATTTTATCAGAAACAAAGATAAGTGATAATACTCCTATATGGATTATAGAAAAACTATCAAAAAAGAATATATTTCTGTTCAAACCCAATATTAGATCCTCACAGGGAGTAGCAGTACTAATAAATATGCACTCTGGAATAAGAAAAATACAAATAATGGATTTGCAAACAAATCACATAGTTCTGTCATTTGTTATTTATAATGAGCAACATTATTTGATTGTGGTATATTCTATAGCAAAGGGTAATGACATTTCAAAGATTATTCATGGTGTACAGAACAAACTGATGCAAAAGCCAGGTATTGTGATAATGGGTGGTGATTTTAATTGTTCATACCAAAACATTCCTAAAACCTTAGAACATAAGTTGAGGGATGTATCACTGTTTCCACTACAAATGAAATATGGAAATAATGCTTACACATTTTTCAGCAGTAGATACACTTTGCTAATAGATTTATTCTTTGTTTCAGCAAGTAAAGTTAGTGATTCTATTATTAGCACATTACTTTTGCATTTTCCGACCAACTAAAAGTACAACTATAAATTAATAATTATGTAAGAAACAAAAAAATATAATCATACACAGTAAAAAAGAATATTAAGAGCCAAATCATATTTTCAGTTAATCAATTGTCAAACATTATAATCATTACAAACTATTACACAAGACTTACAAAATTACCTCCATGCATTGCATGGTATAAAATAAAGAAATACATATCAGACTTATGCTATCAGAGTGAGGATAGTAAATTATCTCAGAACCAAATAAAAAATAGAATCCATGAAATTCATAAAACACTACAGAATATTTCTGGCATAAGTCCTAATCATGAATTAATCAATAAAATGCAACTAGAATATAATAAAATATACAATCTGATACAACAAGAAACTTATACATTAAGACTATGGAAATTAGTCCCTGGAATTAATCGCATATCAAAACCAGTGATTAACTATAGCAAAATTTAAATTCCACATACAAAGGGCATTGCTTCCATAGAGACAATAGAGAACACTGGCATCTGGAGATGAGGTTGATGAATACATAGTCGAAAAGCTAAAGGCGAAATATGGCTGTTGAGAAGCAGGCATTGATAAATATGAGAGAGTGGCTATAGAAAATACAAAGGAATATATAACAGTTCAAGAAATAATTGATGAAATTAATAGATTGAAGTTGCAAATGACAATGGCAAATGACTCTATACCAGCCTCGGTCTACAAACAGATCAATTATGTATTGGCAGGTGCAATGTCAAAATTTTTCAATCAGATGGGTAGTGAAAGGATTGAATGGCTTTACATAAACAGCAGAATAATTTTTAGCATAAAAAAAGACAAATCAAAACAAATCCCAACTTTTGAAGACCTAAAAAACATATCCATAGAAGATATTGATTCAAAAATCTTGGCATGAATACTACTTAAAAAATTGAATAAATTGGTAAAAGATAAAATATCATCAGCACATCATGCTGTTAAGGGTAAAAGAGCCATAAATGCATCTATAAAAATACAAGAAGCAATAAAGTATGCAAAAGGAACTTAAGCTAACACAGTACTTTGCAATACAAATAGATTTTAAGACAGCGTTTGATCTAGTTAATTGGACATATCTCATAAAAGCCCTGAGCAATCTGATTCAAGAAGACAAATATCTAGAGAATGCTATAGTAAATTACATAAGAAATAGTAGAATGTCATATAAAAATTATATGCGCAGATCTGAATTTTTCATACCAGAGAAAGGTATTTTCCAAGGATCACCATTGGCAGCCCTATTATTCACGATTTACATAGACTCAATGATTAAAGAAATAGAGACATTGGTTAATGGAATCTATATACTGCATTTGGGTGTCACAATAGGAGTCACTGCCTTTATTGATGACATTGTAATAATAGTAGAAAATAGTTATAATATTAATGTAGTGATGAATGTCCTAAAAAAGTTTCAAGAAATTACAGGTTCAGTAGTTCAAGCTAACAAATCAGCAGCATGGCAATTGGCAACGGGTAAAAGAATACCATCCGAATTTATCGCTCAGCCAAAGTCATTTCTTGAATTGCCGATATATATGTCAAAGACACATATGAATGGTTACTTAAATCAACTAATTATAAAAAAAATTGAAGACAGGATTAATAACTTCACATTGTTCAAGCTGTATGAAGTGACGAGAACACAATTGTTCAATGCAATTGCAACAGGGATCCTTAGTTATTATGGTCCATGGGTCAAACTATATAATAAAACAATCAGTAGTATAAACCAGATGGCAAAAAAATTCATCTGGGAAAAGAAATCTAGATTACTATCAACAGCAAAATTACAGTTACCCATTAATGACGGAGGGCTTAAACTTAATTGATCCAAAGGTATATGTGGATTTTATTACTGCAAGAACATATTTAAATGTTATTAAGGATAAATGCTTCAGTCCGCCAATGGGGTATATAAAAATATATAGTGAAATAGGTATGGAGAGAAGATCTTATTTAGCAGATATGTTTATTGCATATAAGGACATACAAGATGACCTAAATGTGCAAAATTTGGAAGGAATTAGATATAAAGACATAAGAAGGAGAGTAAAACCTCATGAAAATTCACGGATAAATTGTTCAATGAAAGGGTCCTAGTTAAATTCCATTCAATTTATACACCACAGACATATATGAAATTCATATTCAAGTTGATCAATGGAATTTTACCAACCACAACATACATTAATAAAAGATTGGGAATGAGCTTAGAGGAAACTTGTTCATTTTATAAAAATAAACCAGAAACATTTCAACACTTACTGGAAGAATGCAGTGAATTTGGGAAGCTAAGATACAGAGTTTTCCACACCCCAATGATAAATCTTAAAATACTACTGAAGCAAAATATAATAAAGTTCAAACCTCATAACACAATGGTGATAATGCATGCATTGAAAACTATATGGACAATACGGTGTTCGTTAATCTTTGATAACAAAGTTTAATTGGTTGAAGAAACTTGACAATGATTGGGACAACTATTTTGCTAGGTGTTTGAAATACTGGCCAAAGAAAATTATGGAAATGGTATGGGGAGGGACTGCTATGACTGTTTGCGAAATGTGGGAGTAAAGGGACACACACAAAGAGAAATAAGACGGTAAAAGTATGTAGAAGATCTTTCAAGAAGATTTGTAAGGCCTAACTCTAGAATTTAACAGGAAAACAATATTGACATTTCAACAATGAGAGTATTATAGATTTGCAATGTGATGCTTTGGAGGGACATGATCGGTAAATTTGGTGTAGGGCAAAAAGTGAATCAAAACTAATTTGTAGATATTTCATGTACATATTTAAATGTTTGTTTAATGAAGTTTATTACTTAAAATAAAAAATATTGGTCA
>JAQFVV010009670.1:0-10722 GCA_028023455.1 Epiperipatus broadwayi | reverse complement strand
ATATATATATATATATATATATATTGATACAAATATTTTCATGGGTTGCATATATAAAAGACATATTTTGTGAGTTCATTCATGTTAAAATATTTTAAATATTGATATACTGACATTTCGACTTGGTAACACAAGTCATCCACAAGGTAATAAAAAGTAGAAAGACAGTTGTAGAGGTGATACAATCACTGATTTGAAAAAAAACGTTAAAGTTCCATCAATAGCAAAAAGGTTAAATGAAGAAAGTTTTTTTTTTTTTTAAAATCTTTCCAAATAGGAGGAAGTTTCCTTGTATCATCTCGCTTATTGATACAATCTGGTCTTTTAAGTATCTCAATGGCTTCTCTAATTTTGCACTGGTATAGATTATCACATCTGGATATGATCTTGACACTAGAAAATTTAATTTTATGACCTGAATCCATAGTATGGAGTGAGAGTGCTGATGATGATGAATGTTGTTTAACTGCATTAGCATGCTCATCTTTCCTAACACTGATGCAATGATTACTCATACCTATGTAAGAAGCCTTACAATTTTCAATGAGATTTGATAAACACCATGAGATTCAAGAGGGATTGAATCCTTAGGCTTGGTTATTATATTGCTGATCTTTTGATGAGTAGAAAATGCTGTATTTATATTATAGCATTTTAATATATGTCCAATACTGTCTGTAGTTCCTTTTACACATGGAACACAAATCCTAATAGCCGATTTATCATCTTTTTGTTTTCTATTTTGTTCATTTTGGACTTGAAATAAGGTTTTTTTTAATAAATTTATAATTGTAACTATTTGCTAATAAAACACTTTAATATGATTTATTTCTCATTTCAGATGTGACTTACCTGAAACGTTAATTGCTCTATTTAAAAGAATTTTGGCTACAGAAACGATCTGAGTTGGGTGATGATGAGAATGTAAATGTAAATATCTATCTTTGTGTGTATTCTTTCTATACATTGAAAAAGATAAACTATTTGGTGTTCTGGTGACTAAAACATCAAGAAAAGGGTGTTTTCCATCAGACTAAGTCTCCCTTGTAAATTTAATATGAGGATGCATATTATTTAAATGTAAAAAAAAAATAATCTAATTTATTTTTTCCATGTTGCCATATGACAAAATTATCATCTATGTATCTGAGCCAAGTGAGAGGTTCTAAAGATATATTCCATGAATAAATCAGCTATTACTCCTCAGATAGGTGAGCCCATAGGAGTACCAAAAACTTGTCTGTAATGCTGTCCATTGTATACAAAATATGTATTCAAGAGACAATATTTAATCAAAGCAATAATATGGTCTGGTAAATTGCAACGTTGTAAGATTATATTTAAAGCTTCATCAATTGGCATGTTTGTAAACAAAGACACGACATCAAAACTGACCAGAAGGTCATTAGCATTAATTTTTAAACCTTTTAAAACTGAAATAACATGAAAAGAGTTTTTAATATATGATTTAATAGATTGGATTGTAGGTTTAATGAAATCCAATAAATATCTAGCTAAAATATGAGTTGGAGATCCTATTGCACTTACTATTGGATGAAGGGAGATATCTAGTTTGTAAATTTTTGCAAGTCCATAAAATTTTGGACAGACACAAGATTTTTCACGAGGGATTATTTTATATATCTCTGTTACAATAGGCGATTTAATAATAATAGCTTTTGTTGCTTTTTACAAATATGTAGTATGATCTTTTTTTGATAATCTATAAGTTTTATCATTAAGCAGATCTAAAATTTTATTATGGTAAATGTCATGATCCATAACAACTGTGGCATTACCTTTATCAGCTGGAAGTACAACAATTGATTTATCCAATTTTATATTATTTAATGCTTGTCTTTCTTTCTTTGAAATATTATGTTTAGGAAGCTTAGCTTTTTTTAAAATATTGCAAATCTCTGCTCTATCCAAATCACCAGAAGAAGAATCTATTTTATCAAGAGCTGATTCAACATTACAAACAATTTTCTCAAAAGGTATCCGAGAAGATGTTAAAGCAAAATTAAAACCTTTTTCTAAAACCGAAATTTCATCTGTAGAGACGGTTTTTTGATTTGGATACGTAATGACTGGTGTTTGTGTTCTAATTAGCATTTGTAATTTTTTCTTTTGCTTTGCTGTTACAAATTCCGAATCTTTAATTGATCTAAAATTTGCAATACGATCAAAACTAGTCCACAGTAAAGAAGGTATTTTATTACTAAGGAATAAACGTAAATCTAGCAATACTTTATCAATTTTGTCTAGATTTTTCCGAGTTTCTTTAATAAAAGACTTTAAAATAATAATGCTTGTTTTCCTTAGAAACACAATTTTACAGCAAGTGGGTATAACGTTGTGATTTTTGCACGCTAGCCGAAAAGATAAATTGCAAAGTAACTTACATTTTTTAATCCATGTTCTTTCAAACAATCTAAGCTGTTTGAAATTTTCTCCCATAGAGGTTAATAATGTTGATACGAATATTTTCACGATGTCGTTTCGACTTGGTAACACAAGTCATCCACAGAGTAATAAAAAGTAGAAAGAGGGATGTCTTTTATATATATTTATATTTGGAAGCACAGTTTAAAAAATATGTCTTGAAGACATTTCTAAATAATATTGGGTCTTTATTACTTCATATATAAATAGAAATCCCCAGTAATATATAAATATAAAATTATAGACACAAACAATATTCTGATAATATATAAAAATAATCATTTACGTATATAGAGCGATTATATATATATATATATATATATATATATATATATATATATATATATATATATATATATATATATATAATATATATATATATATAAACACAAAAGCAGTATTAATCCTTGAGCTATTCTTTATCAATGTAAGGGTAAGAAAATGCTTTAAAGTACTTAGAAGTGTAAAATTAGATGAACAAGGCATAGCGATGTGCTCTAATTGATACATAATTTATAAATTTATTTCATAGTGAAAAAAGTGTTTTTGATGATCAGTTCCATTAATCGTATTCTAAAGAATATAATTTAGAGTTAAAATTAAAACGATTTTTATTATTATTAGAGTTTAAAAGTAGATTCTAATAAGTTAATAATTATTGTATTAAAGATGTTATGTAGTTTACTCTTGATCAGAATAATATAGTCATCTGTTTAGAGAGTAAAAGTAATTATGTAGCATCGGTGAATCCCACTTTATTAAATAAGTGTCTCTCATAAGGGTAATGCTTTCACATACACACATATTATGTAGCTTATCCATACAGTGAGGATCTACTATGGCTATAATCTGGGACTTTGATACACACTGCTTATTATAAAAGAAATATTTTTTTTTCAGATTTTAAATATGACTCTATAATTATTATTGGCTCATAAACAAATATGTAAAATTATGCCAGACATGATACCTCGATACAACAGATCACACTTTCAATATCACACTCAATAAAAAAACAACTGATTGATTATTTTACCCCACTGACACTATTACCAACATTTACTCTTACAATTCTTCAAACAAATACACCTATAAGAATAATAATTCACAATCAATATAAGTGGTGGCAATTCTCCATAAACAAGATAGCACCTTTTCATAAAAGCTGAGATATGCTAGGGCTGGTTTATAGTCACACAAACATGGTGGGATTGCATAAAGCACTATTGCTATTAACACAGAAATCATCTTATGGTGTCACATGAACATAGTTTTTATCCACAACTTTTTAATAGTTCCACTTTTTTATAACTACTTAATGAGTAAGCTATACTCCAAATCCACAAGCCAGGTGGTGATAACTTAAGCAACCTTGAGCAGACAAGGATCACTCACCATTTCACACTTATAGGATAATACAAATATAATTTCTACACACACTATATTGCACTGATATATAAACCAATAATTTTCTAATCTTAAACACATTCACATTTAAATCAATTCATATCCTTAATAAATAGAAATAAAAAATGCACAGTATTTGTATAATAATTTTCTCTCACAACCAGGACTAGACTATCTCATTCCATCAACAAATGCATACAAAGATAAAAAAAACATATCAATTTTATTATAATTAAAATCTGAATAATAACCCATCTTTTAACCCTTTAATCGCTAATTATATTATTGGTTGTATGAGGTAAAAATCAAATCTTTTAATTGGCCAACTCACAAACTAAAGACAAAGCCTATTGTTAAAACATATTCACCTATAATATTAAATTCAACTCAGATACATTTATAAAAGTATATTACTAATTTTTCAGGTTATGAAAGAGATAGAAAGTTCTTTCAAAAATAAATTGCTATTTATTTATTATAAAATATATTCAATTTCGGCAAATATAAAGTGAATGTCTAAACAAAAAAGTGCTGACGCAAACACTTTTTTTCAATTTTACGTTCTGGAAAAGTAAAGATTTCTTTTTGCTAAATCTTAAATATTTTTATTAAAATCTTCAATATTTTTCGAAAATAATTTTGTTTTTTTAGTATATATTTTAAAAAACTATTTTAATTTCTCATTTTATATTTTTTTAATACTTTAAATTACATTCGAAATTAAAATCTCAGCATTTTTCTTTATTTTCTTTGATCAGGCAGTTTCTTTGTTCTTTCCAGCCAATCAGAATGTCTTTTTCGGCTGAGAGCTGGCTGACAGCCAATCACTGACAAGGTTCTTCTTTCTTTAGATTTAAATGCGTTTTTTTTGATTTTTTACTTGTAAAATAATTCGAAAAAGGGCACCATCTTACAGAACTTTTAAAAACCTAATCAATAACTGTCAAACGAATATTCTACCATTAAAACTAGCAGAATTAGAGTGACATCAGATGTCGATGAGATGCCTCGTAAGAGGCGGTTGAACTACTTAACACACTATATTTTTTCATCCTTCTTATTCATATCATTAGGGTAAAGCAATATCTAAGTATTCTGAAAAAATGAATATTTTAAATTACTGGGCTAACTTAATATTAAACAAAATCAATATATGTTAACACTTCCTTCATGCACATAATAACTGGTATTATTATGCATTAAACAAATATAGCTTATAGAAACAAATAACAGTGAATATAAAACCAAAAAAATAATACTATAGTATATTCCAGTACAGTCCTCTAAAGTTCCGTTCATATTTCTGCAGTTGTAAACATCCATCAATAGTTCTGTGTGCACCCATTAACCAAACAAGTATTCCATGGAAATTAAAAAAAAAAAAAAAACATTTCATACGAAACCCACAGGGTTTATCTATTCAAGATCAAAGTACATGTCCATTTTTTATTAGAATGTGCATTACAAATGTAACATTCTTTCCAGATACACAGAAAATAATCCAGAAGGTTTTTGTTTTTAATATTCACATTATCAGATGGTAGTATGACATTTAATTCTATGAGACAATATTTTTTCAACAATGCTTTAATTCCTCTATGCAGTTCAGCTTTCTTTGAATAAGATTTCATACATAATTTTAATATATAACCAGCATTATCTTAATTTTTCCCTGTGATGAATGATTCTTGATTCCATTATTTTCCCTGTGATGAATGATTCTTGATTCCATTACTGCTTAAGATGGCAATGTCAAATAAATTTATATATTCTCCTACATAAACTAAGCACTATTATTTTATTTATTTTTTTAGTCTGTGATGTCTCAATTTGATAAGTAAATATTTTTTATTGTTATATGATAACCATTGAATTTTTGTGGATAAATCAGCTTTTTAAGACATTGATTATCCAACCAATATTTTAGGTGGGATTTTAATATATATATATATATATATATATATATATATATATATATATATATATATATATATATATATATATATATATATATATATATATAACACACAGTATTTAAAAGCTTATAAAATATATATTTATAACCGACACTTGGGAGCGCTTTCTACTAACTTGTAGCTTTGTCAAAGCTACAAGTTAGTTGAAAGCACACCTAAGTGATGGTTATAGATATATTTTTATAAGCTTTTAAATACTGTATTTTTAAATATTTATTTATAAATTTGTGTATATCATTTTGAAGAAATACAAACATCGATTTATAATATATTGTGCACTTTTTATTAGCTCAGTCTATTTTAAAACAAAATTTTAGTGTATAATTTTAAATTTTACAAATCCAATAATATTTATTTATTAAAAAAAGACAATAATGAAATATTAGATCATAGGGTTTGAACTCGAATTTAGCTAATGGAAATTTATAAATGATCTTAACTCAATATACACATAGAAAATAACCTACAGAGTCATATATATGCAGATGGATGAACAATTAATATTATTTAGTATTTAAAACCAGTGAAGTTTAAATTGTAATTTCGTAAACATAATGCTTAGTAGGGACTAATAATTATTGTGGGTGCGCATTTGATTTTAAAAATAGAAATTTTTTATCTTCAAATCTATGACACTTAAAAAAAAATAAACAAATAAGATTTAATTTTACCAAAATACTGATTTAGAATTAAAATAGTAAATTCTATCTTTATTTAATTTCTAAATAATATTATATTTCAATATTTTATTTTTAAAAAATGATAAATTGTCATTTTAAAATGATAAACCAAAACTTTCAAAATAAAGAAATGTTTTATAGAGAAAAAGTGGGAAAAAATAATCAATCAAAGAGTTTCAAACAATTTTTTTTACTATGAAATTCAAGAGAGGGGAAAAAAGGCTTCAGGATCGTAAAGTATAAGTAACTAAGTTTTTTTTTTCTTGGTGATATTTTTTTTAAAAGGAAAATTGGATTAAAAATTCTTAAAACCTTGTGATTTGTAACTCTACATCAATATACATGGATAATTATAAACTATGTTGTTAAAATAATGGGAAAAAAAAATCGTTTTTCTACTGGGCAAGTCAATAATCGGAATTCCCAATAATCTCTTGAAAATTAATAAGTATTGAAGAAATAATCGGAGATGAATAATCAACAAATATATTCACTGAAAAGAAATAATAATTGTGCCATAAGGAAAATGAACTGCAGTAATACACAAAAGGAAAAAATAAACACCGTAAATATCCAGTAAGGATAGATAAAAGAATAGTAAATCTCTTGGAAACAGTTAAATATATATATATATATATATATATATATATATATATATATATATATATATATATATATATATATATATATATATATATATATATATATATATATATATATATATATATATATATATATTATAAATTCAATGGAACTAAATTAGTAATAAATGAAAAGTATTCATTATTATTCTGGATGTATATAAAATCTTAATTACAATGTGAGATATAATTATTTATTAGGAGCTAAAAACGTGGCACTACACATTTTTAATTGAAATCATAAATGTGGTTTTTATTATAGAGAGAAATATGTATCATCTAAAATAAGTAAGGCAAGCCACAAATAAATTTTTATTACTAAACAAAGAACAAAACGGAGGATTGTTGTTGCAGTAACTCAAATACCTCGCGAGTCTTCGGATAAGCAGAATCTTCAAAAAATAAGGAAAAATAAAAATGTTCTAATAAGTATATGGAGTGTGGAACAACTAAAAAATTTAAAAGTGTTCTTATACTTTAGCTGAGAGTTTAAAAGAGAACTTCTTTCTAATGTTGGTTTTTATATTTTTAATCTATGATTTGTTAGTATAATAGGGGAGGGGAAGAGAACTAAATCATTTAATATGGAATTAATTCAAGTGTTGTTATATTAATAGTTATTTAATAATTCAGTTAAGTTTAAAGATTATGAATCCTTGAAATAAATAAATATACTCGATATTTTAGTATGAAAGAGTATTTAAAAATGATATATACCCAATCCAGAGAAGGCGAATTGATAAACTAAATACAATGATTTTATTTCTTATATGAAAGATAAAAGGATTAATTTTGTTTGCTTAATAACTTCCAGAATTATGATCCTATGTTCTCACTTATTGGTTTGTATTGTTACTTAATCATCAATTATTATTATTATTATTATTATTATTATTATTATTATTATTATTATTATTATTATTATTATTATTATTATTATTATTATTATTATTATTATTATTATTATTATTATTATTATTATTATTATTATTATTATTATTATTATTATTATTATTATTATTATTGTAGAGATTGAACTAACGAACCATAAATGGAAAAAAAACAATGATTGTTTAATAAACTAAATGTGTGATATATAGTTCACATACATAGAGATAACTATCTCAACATATAATGGGAAATCATTAGTTTTGTTTAATAATCATACTCTGAAGATTAATTTTCTGTTGTTATTGTTATGATAATATATGTATATCATTTTGTTATTTGTTATTTTAAATTTGATATTAATGGAAATGTTTTTTTTATCATTTGTAATGAATATTATTAAAATTATTGTTTTAAAAGTTTTATTAAATCCTAATTGCTGCATTTCTTTTCTGGGCTCATTTTCTCCACATCACACAACTCAAAATACACTGTCCAGATTAAAATGAAAAGTCAATTCAATTTAAGCAAATCTAACAGTTTAATAAGCATAAATCTCTTAGTAAAGATTTTTTTACTTGTTACATGTTGCTTTGATCCCGTAGGACATTGATGACATTGCCACTTATTAAAGTGTATTTATTAATATAAAATTAAATGATACATTAGTTATTAGTGAAAGTATTAGTGTTAATCACAGTTTAGTTAATAATATTATTTTAATATTCAGTATTAAAGAACATACATATCAAGCTTGACTATGAATTTAAATTATAAACCTTTCTTAATTTGTAAACTATCCATGGAAATCTGTAAAATCCCTTCTGATATTCCATAAATAGTATGAAGAATTAATAAATCAATGATTTTCCTGACATCTCCTTATTTTACAGTTATTCTTGTGATTATTGCCAATCTTAATTATTAAACATAATATGAATCAAAGTTTATTTGTAATTATCTAACAGATTAATTTAATGAGTGATTGAATTAAAACTTAATAGTTATAAATATAAAATAATATATTAGATATTAGTGTTAGTCATGAGAGTATGTAGATACTTAATAAGGAGTATTCTTATGACATTGAACAAGTATTTTGTATTTGTTTAATGTTAAGGGGATATGATCTGTTTATAGGTAAACGAGTCTCATATTGATTATATTTAAAATATATTTTATTTTAGAAATATTTACTCATGTCAAAGTAACTTGGGATAAATACTAATCTTAATTCAATTGTTATAGTTAAAGAAAATGGTCGGGGTATAGTAAGTTTGTTAATAGAACCTAACTCGAATCCAAGTAGGGCCTAATATAAGGGACTTGTAAACTCTGCTTGGGGTTGTACCAGCTATAGACAGGCCACAGTTTATAAACCCTCTTATTGTGCTGATACGAGTGGCAGGATTAGTAAACTAATCATTGATTATCATGATTGATTTCTATAAAAAATGCCTAATGTGTTTAATTGAATTATTAGATCAAATACTACCTTTTTTTTGATTTTGTTAAAATATTAAATAAAGGCTAGTCTCATATGATTATGTGATAAGTAGGAAAATCATACATAGATTGATATAGTTTGTGTATGAATAGTTCATGTGGTGGTTGTGGTAATGATGTTGAGAAAAGAAAGTATGCAACTTGTTTATATGAATTTGAGTTTATTGTAAATAAATAGTTATAAATATGGTTTATGGTATCTAATAATAGATATCATGAAAATGAAATATAATTGATTTGTCAATTTATTTGAGGGAGTTGTTGATTGTTGGAATAGCCTAGTAGAAAATATTTTTTATAAAGTTGAACTAAGTCATAATTTTAAAAGAAAAAAAATAGCATAGTGCTTTAGTGAAAAATAATTTATTTTTTCAAAAATGAGTGGAATTGAAAATTCAGAAAAAGAAGAAAATATTTGTTCTGTCCAAGAACAAGATCTCAATGAGATGTTAGAAGTAGAAATTAGGATGAAAAAAGAAGGGGAGAGCCATAGGAAAGATAGAGAAATAAGAAAGAATATCCAATGTGAATTTATAGAAGAAAAGAAAGTTGTTGTCATGGATGAGAAGAAATGTTTAGATGATTTATTTGTATTGATGATGAAAATAAATGAATCTTTGAGTGAATCTTTAAATAAAAAGTTAGAAGAAACTAGTAAATCTTTAAGAGTACAGCTAGTAGAGAATAGCAAAATGTCAGAAGAAGATAATAGATCTTTAAGAGTACATTTAGAAGAGACAAGCAAAACTTTAAAAGAAGATTTGAGTGGAAAGTTAGAAGAAAGTAATAAATCTTTAAGCGAAGAACTGCAAGTAACTAATAAAGTGATAAGTGAGAAGTTAGAATTCATGAATAAAGGTATAGTTAGAAAATTAACAAGCCATTAAGTTTATAAAAGGAGAATTACAGAAAAAAATTGGAGAATTAAGTGAAAAGTTTGCAACAAAAGACAATGTTATAGAGGTAGTAAAAGAGAAAATAAATCAAAAGTTAGAGGGGTATGTTCATAAAGATGTTCAAGCTTTCCAAGTCCAAGGTAAAGAAGCTATCACACAATGGACAGTTAGGAAAGATGAACTAAATGTGAAGATACAGCATTTAGATGAAGCTTTAGGTAGCTGTGTTAAAGGTATATAGAATCAAATGGAATTAGCAATACGTAACTGAACGAAGTACAAT
>JAQFVV010009669.1:0-10737 GCA_028023455.1 Epiperipatus broadwayi | reverse complement strand
CCAACTGCAGCTGTAAGTAAATATCCTAAAGATATATATATCTTTAAGTAAATAAAGATGAATTCATCATTTAGCTATTTCTATATAATTATTTATGCTTCAACAATAAATAATAAAATGAACTTATCCTCATATAACTAGATGTCAAGAAGATCTAAATAAAGTAATGTCTTTTAGCACAAAATAAATATGAACTGTTATGATGCAATAGAAAGGAATTAAAGTCATGTTATCTCAGAAACACTGTATTTAAATATATTGTAATGGGAATTAATTATACTATAATTGCTAAACTTTCTATTTATTCTAAGTCTAATTACTTGTTATTTTATCTTTATACAAATCATATTAATGTGCAATAAGATTTTTTAAAGACCTGTTAACCAAGCAGAGGAGCAAATATGATTAATATTTACATATCAATCATACCCCAAGTCTGACCAAGATTTAATAAAAATATTAAACTGACAGTCATCTTTCCAGACCAAGGTAGATCCCCAGCTGTATGAAACATAAAATATCTCATGGGGATATTTATAATGAGATTAAACCCAGGGCACCATCCAATATTTATACTGGAACCCATGAAATGTCATTAACATGTTTCAAGTGCTTGACCTATGGCTAATTCTTAACATGAGACCGGCTACATATTTACTTAAATGAATGAAGAGAGAGACATAAAATGACATTAATAATTTATACCAATTTATTAAAGGATATTAATTATAATAATAAATATAATAAGAAGAAAAATAATAAAATATAAAACACATAAGAGATAATAAACACTTAAGAAATATACATGCTTATGATAACGAATTCTATTCCAGATCAAATTTAAAAGTATTATAAGGACGTCAATGAATATTTACCTAGAATAAATACAGCACAGCTTTTTGAAGTTTATTTGTGGTTTAAAAATCATCTCTGATTTTCATTAGTGGATTCTATAGTTTTTGGTTTTTGTATGTGGGTGATCACCTCTTTTTCTCAGATCTGGTCAGTTTCTTGGTCAGGGGATTTGTAACATAAAGGAAGCTTTTTGGTTTTTTGTTCTATGTCACATCTGATTCACTTAATTTGGTAAGATTTGGTTGAAACATCAGCAGAAGGTAAGTTAGAGAAAATTACCATGGCATTTTGCTAATGGCACATGAAAGATGAATGGAGGAAAATGGCTGAACACCAGCATTCACTTCTAGACACTCATTCTCTTTAATAATTCAATAGAATAATAATCTAATACTCATCTCTAATAATAATCTAATAATAATATCTTAACAACTGCAAATGTTAGCTTTTTATATTACTCTGACCCCACCATTTCTCAAGTTTCAACTATGCTGTTAATACATTTTATCTCTAAACATTTTTTTATTAAAATTTACATTCCTTCATTTTCTGGTTTTTTTTAAATTTTAATTACAGAGATTAGCCATATTGTTCAACTAATCAGTCTAGGATCTTAATCTCAAGAGCCTGATTAGTTTTGTACAAACTATTTTAATTAATCATAAGAACTTTTTATTTTTTTTAATTAAAAAAATTCCTTTTTTAAAGAATATTTTTGACAGAATGATAAAATAAAAGTATATAAAAGAAAGACAAGTTACAATTATTAACTAATTCTTAACTTATCTCTAAATTTTCCCTCTACTTTTTTAACTTCTACCCTTTCAAATTATTAAATTATGATTAATTTAAATTTTATATTTTTTTCAATAAAAAAAACAAGTAAATTATGTAACTCGTATATACACACACACTTGCACAATGTGTGTATATACATACTGTTACAATATATATTAAAATATTATTTCCAATAATTTAGTAATCTTTGTTTTAGCTTTGTTAAAATGTATAAATATAAAATACAAACTATCTATTT
This sequence comes from Epiperipatus broadwayi, assembly GCA_028023455.1. NCBI lineage: Eukaryota > Metazoa > Onychophora > Udeonychophora > Euonychophora > Peripatidae > Epiperipatus > Epiperipatus broadwayi. Next base: position 8,846 of record JAQFVV010009669.1, on the reverse strand, counting down.
AGTTAATTCATCCACACAAAGTATTTGTTGTGTATATGCAAATATATAGATATTCAATTCAAAATTCATTATATTACTTTACCTGATGCATACAGTATTTTTGGATGTTCTAAGTATAAAAAACAGCATAGCATAATAATATATATAAAATATTATTTAGCTTTTATTAAATTCAACAAAAAGTTCATTATTTAAAAATCTCTATGAACAACTTATTTTTTCTTGATTATCTTGATGCTAATAAGAAATTCAAAATGTTTTAAATGCATGGGAAATGTTAGATTATTTTCATCATCTATCAGTAAATGTTGAATGTATAGAAAATTTTAAACTTTATTTAAGTTTTTCAATGATAATTCATGCAATCATGGTGGATAAATTGGCAGTATTTCAAAAAAAGGTCAAGCAATTAAACCACTCTCCACTTTATTGATTTCTAGCTAGACATCTTTAAGTTTAGCTTCTCAATATATTATAACGGAATATAATATCCCGTCACATTATTTTAAAATTAAAATAAAAGACCATAAATAAAAATTGATTTATTAAAAAGAAAAAAAAACTTAATTTAAAAACTGTTTAACGTATATATAGATTGCATGATGGACAACTTTAAAAACTTTTAAAAAATAAAAATATTTGAAAGTAATTTTTTTTTTGTAAAAAATAAAGATATAAAGATTGATATTTTAAAAATAGAAATAATGTTGATTTCTATAGTCTTAGAAAATGGAAATGATTGTCTTATTAATTAAATGATTGTTCAAAAGCAAACTACCTCGTGAGGCATGTAAAATAAATTAAATGGTCAGATAAGAGAATACAAAGGAATTAAATGACCAATCCAAACACGAAAATGACAGCACGGACCATAACTGAAACACGAATGGATTAGTGACGTCTTGCTCATTGAATCTCAAGATCTAATGATAAGAGACTAATAAAAATATAAAAGCCAAATTATTATTATAAATGTTATCTGAGAGCTGACTATGAATATGTCGTTATAACTAGCTATATTGCAGATTTTCACGATATGGAAGTCTGCAATAAAATTAAATTTTCCGGACAACCAGCTGAGACCTCCCTATGACAGTTAGGGACCAAAAAGGAATGGCAAGTGGCGGCTTCGTTTTTAAAAAGGAAGAACAAACAATCTATATAAGTGATCACGAAGATGGACCTCAGAATCTGCAGAATCTGTAAAGTATAAACTTTTGCCAATTGAACTTTCTTTTAAATAATTACCGTATAACGTCAATAAGTAATCAATCCAAAAAAAAAAAAAAAGTAATATAAATGAATGTACTCTTATCTGACCAAGAATAGAACTCTAAATCAATTATAAATATTTGTTTTTATATACGTTTGCTATTTCAATCATTTCCATTTTTTTTATTTAATTATTTATGTTGGTGTTTAACTAGGTTATTTATTTCTATCTGTTAAATAAAATGCATTAAATTAAAGTTGGGTGTAGATAGCTGCATGGATAAAGAGTAATAACTGTTTAAATTCGTTTATGTTTAATTTAAAGGATTTTAGTGTCAGGCTATTTGTTTCGTAGTTAGGGCAATGCTTGTGGAAGGATATATGGGTGTTTATATTAATATAATGCGAAGCGTGTTTAGCATACAGGGCAACGTGCCCAACTGAATGCATGACCCCAAAGAGGCAGTCATATCGTTGAGATGGTGGCAGATGTATTTCCTGCGCCATTGACCCCTTCTAGCTCTATGGACAGGGATTTATAAGATGGCAGAAAGACCGCTTTCCCCCATACGTAGCACTCTTTAAAATAAAAAAAATTATATACATGATTCCTTAGTCTAACAGATGCCCTTTCCTGATCTAGACACGGATCATTTCCTTCAAATAATATCATGCCGTCAGATGCCCATACCTGTCGGTGTGGTTTTATGCTAGCATCTTCATATTGCATTGGTTACAAATATATATCTGGAAGCTGACATTGGGTTGGCTACAAACTTTTAGTCTGGGATTGAATGAATGTTTTGATAAGTTTTAAGTGGGAAAAAAAATCTATGTAGACTATCTATGCTCGTCATGCTAAAGTAAAAATATAATTTAAATATCCATCTGTATGATCTATTTAAAATAGTAATTTAAATTTAAAAAAAAAATATTAATGTTAAAATCTAAAAATAAATTTATTCCTCAATTTTAAATGTGCGTTAATAAAAATCTATTTGTGTGTTAATTACTGGCAGTGGCTTCTTTTATTTTATTGTTCTAAATATTTAATATATACTTCGAGAGAATAGAAATCTATTGAAACTTATAAATGTTTAAAATCTCTGCTACTCTATGAGCTAGTGACCTTGGGCAAACGATCGGAATCCAAATATATAAATTAAAATAAAAATTTTTTTTAAACTTAACGTACCTGCCTACTATATAAATTTTCTAGGTTCAAATGCCTAGTGGCGCCCTGTAGTGCAGATTACGTGAAGTCTCCTTCTCCCCCGATCGTTAAAATATATATATATATATAATCATAATAATAATACATTTAATGGTAATAAACTATTATAAACAGTCTTTAAATCTGCAGAAGTACTTTCAGTTAATTTCTTAAACCTGCCTCAACTGCTATTAAATTTTAAAAAACCAAAACAGAAGCAAACATCATCAATTCAAATCACATGAATACCATATTTTAATGTTAGCAGATTATCTATTTGTTAAATGCATTCATATTTATAAAAATTGCCTCCTTAATTTTTTTATTATGGTTTCTCTCTACATGAAGGATTTTCACACATTCAAAATCAAATTTAAATTTATATTTATATGTTTTTCATGATCAAAGAAAACTGAAGAAGTCATTAAATCACCATTATTCTTACATTTTACATGCTTCTTTAATCTCTTTTCAATATTGCACCTCTATTCACCTATATATGATAATGTACAGTCACAAAAAGTTGATATATAATATCACTTTTCTGCTTGACAGGTATGACATTTTTAGAATTATTGTCTAATTTATTAACATTGTTTGGAACATAAAATGAAACATTAAACACATTCTTATGTATATATCCTTACAAAATTTCACTTGTGGAGTTGAAATAAATGGAATAGGTATCCATTGTTTGCTATCAATCTTCATTTCCTTTAAACCATTATAACTCTTTTTAAATTGACATAAAGTATTGTTTATTTGTTCCATTTTATAACCAACATCAAGCAATTCTTGGGTAAATATCTCAATATTTTTCAGTTTATCACTTTGCTAATGACATAATTTTTTATTACATAACAAAAAACATCTAAAACTTGCCATCTTAAATTTTATTTTATCAGTGATCTACTTTAATTATGTCTATATAAGTAAGACTCTATTTGAATTAACTTAAACAATATACTAAAATAAATAAATTATATTAGACTAAGCTATAATAACATAAGAAATATAGGGTCCTTAAAACTGTAATATTCTCAAATAATCTTAAAATTAAATAGATGTAACTAAATTTTTCAAATTAAATAACTTAAATAAATAACTGGGTTTTCACTTATAACAACAATTCAATAAATAAATTTAACTGAATAACCAAAATAAACAAATTGTGCTATGTTATAATAATATTGTATGTGTGAGACTTAGTAATACCTATAAAGAAATCTTTAATATGATAAAATTTATATAAATTTTGCTTAATATAATTAACTTTTAATTTATTCAAAATATAGACTCTTGATACCATATAAAATTAATATTATCCTATAATATGTTTCATCATGTTTTATTACTATCTATATTATTGCAGACATGGACATACTTTTAAAATAATGACTTGGGTTTCCTTGTTATCCTAGGTTTTTATGGGATTTGTTTTTTATGGGATTTGTTTCTCAATATACTTATATTTGCTATTACATAATTAGATGCTCCTCTGCTGGGTTTATAAATCTCTTCTGCTAAACTAGCATTAACTTCCAATACTTCCAAAATCTCAGTCATTTTTTATAGCATGCTGATCTGTTGCTACAAACATTTGCTCAATATGGTGTGTCATGTTTCTACCAATAGTATATATAACTTGCATTTAAGACAGTGAAAATGTCATGACTATATTTATTTTGGCTGCTTGCTTTCTGAAGAACTGTATATAACTTCCTTTGCTCACAATGTATCTACCCTATGTGATTTAGTAATATAGACAATCTTGTTATAATCCCCATATGTTCTAGTCTTATTGCACAAAGATTGCCACCAATCTTGCTAAAGAACATAAATGATTAGTCGCAAGAACTAATTTTTCTTCCTCCTCTAACCTATTTAATTTGAATAATTCTTCTAAGCTATTTAGATATTCTAATGAATTCTCATTAAATTCACCTCTAAAAATCTTAATATGTATAAACTAGAAGATTCTAAGTTTGCCAATTACAAATATTCACCTTCATTTAACCTTTCTATATTATATCTTGAATGCAGTCGCCTAATCTCTTTTAAATTATGCTATATATAATTCTCCTTAATATTCAAATCATCTGTTCTCTTTATAAACTTACTGTACATCTTTCCTCATTATTTGTATTCTCTTTCATCTGAATGTTCTGTAGTTTCCTATATTTATTTTCTAACAATATTTGCTCATTTTTGCTACCAATCATTTTCTACACTTTTGTAAATTGACTATTCATATTTGTGATATCTCTATCAACTCCCAAATGATAGTTTTCATTCATTTTAGCTAACTTAAAGTTAACTTCAAATAATTTCTTGCTTAAGATTATGTACTGATGATCATGTAAACTGACTAAATTTTTCAATATTACAAAAATTTATAATTATATCTTTTATCTTTTTGTTTTATTTTCTCCTTTATTTTTAATTCTAACATATTTAATACTCATTTCAATTTCACCTGTTTGTTTAGTAGTATTAGTACATGTTTCAAAATGATCTTGAAATTCTTTCTGTAATTTGCTGTTGTCAGATTAATCTTTATCAACTACACATTTACACTATTTTTCCAAATTTTTATAACATCTTTTGTTTGTAATTCATTATTTCCACCTCATATTAAACTTCCAGTTTAAAAGCTTTATGTAAACTTTCTATCTTTTGTTTAAAGTTTGTGAGCTGATCACATAAGGTTTTATGCCATGTTAACAATTGACTTCCAGTTTATGGCTTTATGTGAACTTTCTATTTCTTGTTTAAAGTTTGTGAGCTCACCACATAAGGTTTTATGCTATGTTAACAATTATTTCTAAAAACTTTGATACTCTAATTTTAATTCTTTGCACTCAGATTTTATTTTCTTTAATCTACATTCAGTTTTGATTTGTATTGCTTTACATTCACTAATTTCAGCCTTTAACTCATATCAGAATTTGAATGAAAGTTGTTAAACCCAACTTCTAATCTATCCTGGAATTCTTCATTACCTTTCTCTATCTTATCTGGCCTATCATTAATCTCAACACTAGATCCTTCTCAGTAACCATTAATTCAGCCTTTACTACTTGGACTTTGATTTCATGCTCATTAAGTTTATTCTCAAATTTACGTCAAGAAATTCAACATTTTTTAAATTAATATCTATTTTAGTCTCTACGTTTTTTGAATTAACATCTATTTAGTTTCAAGGATTTCAAACTTTTTAGCATTAGTATTTAGCTTAATTTTGAGAGCATTTGTGCATTATGATTTGAAATATTTTCATCACCTCCAAACTATTATTGAGCTAGAGGATCCTGATATATCATCATTAATACTCATTATTATTTTAAATTTAGTGTAACAAATAAATATTAACAGAAAAATAGCTATCATATACATTTACCAAAAGGTTACAAAGTAGTTAGATGCTTGCTCTACCTTCTGTTACTGCCTATAAATAAAGTCATCTAGAAAACAAATAAATCAAATTTTACCTATCTTTAATTGTTTTTATTTCTGAAAAACATATTTTATATTAAAATTATTACTTATTTTTCATTTAAAAACATATATTTTATATAAACTAGTTTATTTATATTGTGGATCACTTATTATGTCACATATTTATCAAGTCAACAGATTTAGACTATTAGCTATATTTATTTAGCCAGCATGAGGCAGTATCAAATTGTAATAATACATAACTAGCGATGGGGTGAGATAGGCTTTATTGTGTTCTAAAAATTGTGGTGCCAAATTCTATAATAGCATTTGTGCTATTCTAGCTATAATCTGTAATAGAAATATAAAGGGAAAAGCTTTGCCAAGCTCTATAATCATGAGCATGAGTTGATGTAAAGTAATGAGTCTCTTTATTTTTTCAAAATTGTTTATACACCTATATTCATTAATTACTATTAAGGGTTTAAATAATATATTCTGGAATTAAAGGGCATTTTATTAATTTCAAAATATATCCAAATGATCAAGAGTATATAAAATATTAAATATATAAGTATGATATGTGATTAAAATTTATTAATACGTGAGTAAAATAAATAAAACAGAATACAAAATTAATTTTTAAACAAAATGATTTATATCTTCATTTACAATAGGATAAAATATATGAATGGACAATGGATAATTTCATTAGCTTTAATATTCTAACTATCATAGTAACTTCTAATTTGTTATTATATATAAAGAAAATAAATAAATATCAAGATAAATCCTTTTCATAAGTTCCCATTGAATATTTGGAAAAATGAAACTAAACAAAAGAATACTTTTAATTAGCCATTCAATATATTTCAATATAGAATTGCCACAGCCTTGATAGCAAAAAATAAAATTTACAAAAAAATCCAAGTCATATGTTACATGACTTAATTTAATAAGCTTAATATTTACAAATATTATATATAGAGCTCACAAAATAAGCTCTTAACAAGCTTTGAGAATATCTCCAACCCCAGACCAGTTTCTGCTATTGGCATAAGCAATGAGGTGTTAGGATATTCAAGCATTAGATTAAATTTAATTAGGTCATGTAACATCTAACTTAATTTTTTTGTAATTTTATTTTTTGCTATTAAGGCTTTGGTGAGTTTATATTGCTAAAGCTATTAATATATGGTGTAACTGAACTTAGTTCATTCCCATGTGGCTATTTAAGTTAACTGGATTGGAAGACATATGGATGTCTGAAAATTTCAGATTGTCTATTTAATAGTTATGTATTAGATAAAGTGCTGGGCTTATCCTGGTATTTTTAAACTTATATTTGAATATCCAAGCACCTCACTGACTACACTAGTAGCAAAAACTGGTCTGGGGTTGGGGATATTCTCAAAGCTTGTTAAGAGCTTATTTTGTGAGCTCTATATATAACATTTGTAGATACAAGTGTATTAAATTAAGTCATATGACATCTGACTTGATTTTTTTATATAAGTATAGTTCTTGTGCAATTGAAAATCATCTTATCTTGACTGTTTCTAATTGTGAACCAAATTGCTCAAAAATAGCTAATAATATTCAATATCAATCATCACATTAAATAAATTTGTTTAAAATTTTAACTATATTTGTTTATTTCATTTATAATTGATTCATTTTCCTTTTTTTCCTATTTAATCGATTGCCATTTGTTTGGGAAATAGAAAGTATCTCTTAGGTTCTAAAAGATTGGGCAGACCTGCTCTAAAGTCTTGCAAATACTAGATCATTATTAACCCAGCTATGTAACAAATCTTGTTTAAAAATGTAGAAGATGAAAAATCCTCATGACAGAATGTTTTAATTAGCCTTATGTATTAATCCATCCAAAATCATGTCTCAACTTACATCAATCTGAAATAAAAATAATTATTGGAAATTTGGAGCTATAAAGAAAAGAAAAAAAGTATTTGAATAAAAACAACCATTAAGAAACCTATAGCAAAAAAAATACGGAGCCAAAAGATTGATTAAACTTTCTACCTGCCAGATTTACAAGAAGAGAAGCTCGAATAAGCAACTACAAAAGAACTAAAAAGGAAAGACTTCATGGTAAAATGAGTTATTGTAATGAGTACTCTTTTATATTTTTAAATGTATTTTATATGAAATTGAAATTTAAAATACTGAATAATTTTTTTTTATGGTTTGCTGAAACAATATTTATGTCGAAATAATATGCAGATATCCCTATTTTTTAAAAAAAGGGCAAGAAGATTCAAGTTAATTTTTTTCTTTATGGTGAAATGCGTTTAAATGTCTGATTACTGTAATGGTATAACTCAATTTAAATTTTAGGTATAAGAATAAAAATAGAATAATAATTCTATGTTTTATATAAATTCATTCATATATATATATATATATTGTATAAATTATGTATTTACTTTGGATTTGTTATATTTTTTTATTCTTATATTTATTAGTTAACTTTATTAGATGTCTGAAATTATTTTCTCTAACGTCTTTATTCTTCTAACTATATATTTTTGAATTTCAATGTGTGATTGATTTCATCATAGTTATATTTTAAGAAATATTTAGATTGCACCAGTGAAATTATTTAATAATAGAATGAAGTAAGCATATATAGTGCATGCTATTATTGATTCTATCCCTCTTTGTTCTCTTTGTCATAAATCTAAAAAAAAAACAATTCATCATTTTGTATTCCAATGTCTTTCTCTACTTATCTATAGAAATATTGAGTAAATTATAAAAGTACACACTTCTTTTCTCTACTTTTATTGATAGCATAAAACAAGACCTCTTCTCTTTATTTAGATTTATTGTTTTTTTTTTATGTCAATACTTTGGTTCCTAAGTTGCCATTGCTGTTTTAGTCTTATATCCAGGAAATTACAACCAGTGTTTTAAAATAAAATCTCTAAAATTAAAAACAGAGACAGGCAGATATTATTAT